>PVIY010028278.1:0-33290 GCA_004026745.1 Myrmecophaga tridactyla
GGCTGTGCTACGTTGCATTCTCTCATTTAAGCACCAGCCAATTAAGCCAAACGTCACTCATTGCAGCAGACACGCCTCCTAGCTGACTGCAGATGCAATTGGCAACAGATGAGGTTCACGTACCGTTGGCTTATGTCCACAGCAACAAGACTAGGTATGCTCACCTGGCCAAGTTGACAACTGAATCTAACTAACACAGTGCCCTAAGGGTATAAAAACACTGAGGAAAGGAAAGGGGAACTGTGGGGTTTACACACAACAGAGTACTGACAGGTTGCAAGAAGGAATGAAGTTGTGATGCATGCAACTAGGTGAATGAATCTTAAGGACAGTGTGCTGGTTTGAAAGGAAGTATGCCCCCTAAAAAAAGCCATGTTTTAATATAAGTCCCATTTCATAAGGTAGAATAATCCCTATTCAATAATGTATGTTTGAAACTGCAATCAGATCATCTCCCTGGATGATGTGATTTAGTCAAGAATGGTTGTTAAATTGGATTAGGGGATGACATGTCCCCACCCATTTGGGTGGGTCTTGATTGGTTTATTGGAGTCCTATAAAAGTGGAAATATTGTGGAGGATGAGAGAGTCAGAGAGAGCAGAGAATGCTGCAGCACCACAAAGCAGAGAGTCCACCAGCCAGTGACCTTTGGAAATGAAGAAGGAAAATGCCTCCTGGGGAGCGTCATGAAACTGGAAACCAGGAGAGACAGCTACAGATGACGCCGTGTTCACCATGTGCCCTCCCAGCCAAGAGAGAAGCCCTGACTATGTTCTCCATGTGCCTTCTCACTTGAGAGAGAAACCCTGAACTTCATCAGCCTTCTTGAACCAAGGTATTTTTCCCTGGATGCCTTTTATTGGTCATTTTTATAGACTTGTTTTAATTGGGACATTTTCTCGGCCTTAGAACTGTAAACTAGCAACTCATTAAATTCCCCCTGTTAAAAGCCATTCTGTTTCTGGTGTATTGCATTCCATCAGCTAGCAAACTAGAACAGACAGTATGTTGAATGAAATGACAGAAACAAGACAAATATGCTCGTGCCTCACTTATATGGATTGACTATAATATACAAACTCAGAGAATTGAAATAGAAACCTCTGGTTATTAGGTTAGTGACTATGGTAAAAATTCCTAGACTTAAGCTCTTCTTGCAGTCACATATATTGAGGAATTGTAACTGATATTTCTAAATTCTGAGATACTTAGCTATTTGTGTATAAGCTGGTTGTTGCTTTGGATATTTATGTGATCTCTGAGACTCAGAGTTAGAGCACTGAAGCCATGAAAGTCAACATTACACCACTCAGCAACTGTTTAAAAAAGCTGAAAAAATTATCACACTCCATCTAGGGATATGAATGAAGCTGATTGGGATAGGAATAAGTTTAGTCAGAATCCTGGGTAAAGGATAATATGGCTTATATTTTCAAATTTCAACCTCTGTGTTAGACTAAAGGGAGAAGTGTTTTCTTGGTGCAAAATTTATATTTTAGGTACCAAAATATCTAATTTAATTTTTATTGTCAGTTTACTTGAACAGCAAAACTACATGGAATCTTGACTAGGGCATGAGATCTTGTTGGTATTTATAGGCTAGTATGATGCCCTGATATATCCCAGAGTAATTTGGGCAGAATATTAAAATGAACTTGCAAAGTCCCCTTGGGAGACTCAGGAGAAAGGAGGATATATTTCACTTTCCCATATGGGGAATTCCTGATAGTCTCACAAGTGTGGGGAATAACCAATTCAAGGGACTGAGCCCTCAATATTAGGGCTCATCACTATGAAGTTCATTCCAGAAAAGTTAAACCCACTGAATAGGCCTAAGGGTCATCCCCAGAGAGCCTGTTTTGTTGGTTAAATGTGGCTTATTTCACTAAGCCAACTTGGCAGGTAAACTCACTGTCCTTTCCCTTACATGGTATGTAACTCCCAATAGTGTAAATCTTCCTGGCAACATGGGACCTGACTCATGGGGATAAATGGTGACCCAACATCATGGGAATGATATATCCTTCTTGAAAAAAAGGGGAAGAGAAAAATGAGACAAAATAAAATCTCACTGGCTGAGAGAATTCAAACAGAATTGGGAGGTTTCCTAGAGGTTATTCTTACACATTATATAGATATTCCTTTTTAGTTTATGGCATATTGGAGTGGCTAGGAGGAAGTATCTGAAATTGTTGAACTGTGTTCCAGTAGTCTTGATTCTTGAAGAAGACTGAATAACTATATAGCTTTTAACAATGTGATTCTTTGATTGTGAAAACCTTGTATCTGATACTCTATTTAGTGTATTGACAAATGAGTAAAAAAATAAGGATGAAAAATAAATAATAGGGAGGATAAAATATAAAAAATGGGTAGACTGAAATACTGCTGGTAAATGAGAGGGAGGGGTAAGGGATGTGTGATGTGTGGCTTTATCTTTTTCTTTTTATGGTTTGATGCAAATGTTCTAAAAATAATCATGGTGAAGAATTCCCAGCTATGTGATGATATTGTGAGCCATCAATTATGTAATATGGTTGTACTGTACCTGTGTAGATATTCTCAATAAAATATTTTTTAAATATTTTAAAAACCAATCATTAACAACCATAACTCCCCATGAGCCCACAAGAAAGATAATGTTGGAAGCATCTAAGGCTCTGAATACTAAGCAGGGACAAGCCCCTCAAAGAAGAGATGATGGAACAAATGAGCTGTTTCACTTTTGACAGAGAATAGGGAAAAGATGTGACTACTGTATAAGCAGATTGGAAGAATACAGAAAATTTTAAAGACTTATTAAAGCCAAGTATGGGCTCAGTACCAATGAAGAAAATTGAGATCTAGAAACAAAGGTTTTGCGTCCATTTTCATTATCTGCTCTTCTGGTCTCTGAAGATGCTGATGAATGAAGTTAGACCAGGTTGTGAAAACTTCAGACAAAGTCACTATGAAACCCAGAAAATACAAAATGTCCTGCTCCTCCTTTCATAATGCATGAGGAACTGTTATTATTTCATCAATTATAGCTTTATTCTTACTTTAGTCTATTCAAATAATAGATAAAATTTATTGTGTCCCCCAGTCATGGAAGTGGAACATCCAATTGTATAGAAAATCTTGACTTCCTTATATCTTCTGCTAAATTAACCAACCAGAACCTAAGCCATATAATAGGTTCTTTCTAGAACCTTCTTACTTAGAAACTGCATATTTCCCATGCATGTGTTCTTTCTCACCACAATTAGAAATTAAGTCACCTTGTTCAATGATGGGTGTTTCTGGTGGCCTACTGCTGAATAGCATTGAAAATTGCAAGGTTAAAATACTAGAGGAGAGGATAGACAATATACATAGATACACAAGAAATTGTGTCTTGGAGATGGAATCTATAAGTCAGTGTCCAATGAAATGCTAGAAATAGAACTTTTGAAAAGCACACACACAATCATACACAATATAAGAAAAAAGCTTCAGTCAACAGTATCATTGGTGGTGTCAATAAAGATAAGGAAAGATTCACTGAACTTGATGATACAGCAATCAGAATTAACTAAACAAAAAAAGTCAAATAAAAAATCATGTGGAAAAAAGTACCCAAGATTTTTGATTGAATATCAAATGGTATGTTATAGTTATGCTTAGAGTACTTCAACAACAATAGAAAGGGAGCATTTAAGAACAAATATTTAAGGTGATAATGGATAAAACTCTTCTGAAAGCCAGATATCAAAACTAAAGCCCATGAGTGTGACAGATCACCAGGAAGGTTAAATACAAATAGCAAACCAATTAAACAAATAAAACACCTCTAGACCCTTTGGTTTCACAGAAGAAAAACAAAGTAGTAAATTATGAAGGCCATCAGAGGATAGTATGTATCACAAACAGCAGAAAAACCATGAGGAAAACAGACAAGTGACAAAAGACATCAGCAAAAATAAATAGAACATTAGAAGGGGTAGCTGCTATGGAAAATAAAAGCTGTAAGGATGAGCAATGGGGTAGGTAGGGTTTTAAATAAGGCTGTAAGTCATGGCCTTTAGGTAAGAGTATAAGAATAGTACCATGTACTTCTCTGGGAGAAAGGAATTTTAGGAAAATGAAAAAAATTTTTTACAAGATCAGGCAGCATCACGACTAATGTATATAAGAACTGTGAGGAGACAATTGTAGCTGCTCCAAAGGGACAGTGATAGATTCAGTGATAAAGGATGAGTTGATAAGAGCAAACAGAGGCAAGAACATTTAGGATATTGAGGCTCCTACAAAAAATATTGGATTTTATTCTAGTCTAATGGGAAATCTAGGTTTTGGAAGCATGACATGATCCAACTTACTTTGTTATCATTTTCACTCTGTCTCCTTTATGAAGATTAAGCTCAAGAGAGAATAAAGCAAAAAACAGGGAAACAATTTAGAAGGTTTCATCAATAATTTAAAGACTGAGATGATGGTTCTTTGGGAAATGGTGGTGGAGAGGAGGTATTTAGAAAATAGTCACATTCTGTACATAGAATCAATATGTTTATGGACTGGATATGAGGTGTGTGGTATTGGAAAAATTCCAAAATGACTCTCAAGTCTTTGCCTGAACAAGTAGGAAGATGGCTTTCATTAACAGAATAAATTTTCAAAATTGCAAGTACCTACATGCTATTTATCTTGTGAAGATAGGCCAGGTTAATTATAGATTCAAACCCTCTGAATATTGTCTGGCACTCAGTAGGTGCTGTCTAAATGCAATTTATGCTTTACCATTATTGTATAAAATCAATTATTTTGCAACTGATATCTATTATTCATATTTTGTGATATAGTATTCTGGTCTTATTTTCTTCATCATTCTTTAAATGGTTGAACTCTTACAATACATAGAATTATGACATTGTGCCATGAAAAAATGCTTCCAAATGTGGTAAAAAGTGGAAATTTTTTGTTGTGTGTGTATATAATATATATATATAACTAGATTGAAAAAATAGAAGAATACAATATAGACTTTAAATGCAAATGTAATCCATGAAGTATAATTAATAGCACAATTAAAATAATTTTGCTGAGGACTTCCAGGTCAAGATGGCAGTTTAACAATATGCGCATTTTAGTTCATTCTCCAGAACAACTATTAAGAGCTGGGGCCATGTCAGTGACCGGACACACAGCACACCCCAGTCTGAACCAGCTGGATCAGCTGTGAGCCCCCCCAGAACCGTGAGTTCCCCAAGCCATGGTGGCTGGCGTCCCTACCCCACAGGCTGCTTCCCAGAGGGGAAAGGAAAGGGACTTTACCAGCATCAGGGGCTGAGCACAATCAAATGCCAATTGTGGAATTAATTAACAAATTCTGACTACTAAAATTAGCTCCCCACCTCAGGTGAAACTGGTTAAAGCACAGGATGCTTATTTTTGCCCTGGCACCAAGTGGGCATGGCTGATGGAAAAAGGGGGGGGGGAGAAGGAAACAGAGGCTTTTGTGGCTGTGTTTCTACAAATGCTTGACTTCCTTGGATATCGTGGCAGGACTTCTCAGGCTGCAACTGCTCCAGACATAGGCAGAAGTGAGCTCTTTTGGTGGCTTGTCTGGAGCATTTGCTACCCCAAGGGAGGGGTGAAGCCCAAGTCAGGTGGAATCCCTCCCTCAAGGAATTCAGACCCCAAGTCTTGGTAATTTGAAGCCATTAAAACCAGGCTACAAGCTCTCCTCTGTCTCCACCGTGCCCCCAGCAGGGAGAGTCCATCAAAGTTAAAGGTACTGCATCATCATACGCTGGTGGGGGATGCAAGCAGACAAGCACCACATACTGGGCAGGATAAGAAAAACAGAGCCCAGAGACTTCACAAGAAAGTCTTTCAACCTGTTGGGTCTCACCCTTAGGGAAAATTGATGCTGGTGACTCTTTCCTCCTGATAGGAGGCCAGTTTAGTCTGGAGAAATCCAGCTGGGGTCTATAATATCTAAGTAGACACTCCTTAGGGCAGGGGGGGCAAGTCACCATACAAGCGGGGCAAGAAACAAGAAAACAAGAACTGAAAAATTCTCCTCTGTTAAACAAAACTTAAGCTAGAGGTCCAGCAAAAGCTGAACTGAATGTCAAAGAACAGATAGACAACAAATTCATCCAGCAAGAAAACCCTAGGTAAAAGAAGTGAAAGCAATCTCCAGAATAAACTAATTAAGGTAATTAAATGCCTAGATGCCAGCAAAAAATAACAAATCATACTAGGAAAATTGAAGCTATGGCCCATTCAAAGGAACAAACTAACAATTCAAATGACATACAGGAGCAGAAACTATTAATTCAGAATATATGAACAGAGAAGGAAAACCTCATCAAAAACCAAATCAATGAATTGAGGGAGGATATAAAGAAGGCAAGGAAAGAAGAAAAGAAGAAACTGAAAGTCTGAAAAAACAAACCACAGAATTTATGGGAATGAAAGGCAAGGTAGAAGAGATGAAAAAAACAATGGAAACCTACAATGGTAGATTTCGAGATACGGAACATAGGATTAGTGAAATGGAGGATGGAACATCTGAAATCCAGCAACAAAAGAAAATATAGGGAAAAAATGGAAAAATATGAGCAGGGACTCAGGGAATTGAAAGACAATATGAAGCGCATGAATATACGTGTTCTGGTATCCCAGAAGGAGAAGAGAAGTGAAAAGTAGGAGAAAAACTAATGGAGGAAATTATCACTGAAAATTGCCCAACTCTTATGAAAGACTTAAAATTACAGATCCAAGAAGTGCAGCATACCCCAAAGAGAATAGATCCAAATAGACATTCTCCAAGACATTTCATAATCAGAATGTCAGAGCTCAAAGAGAAAGAGAGGATCTTGAAAGCAGCAAGAGAAAAGCAATCCATCACATGCAAGGGAAGCCCAATAAAATTATGTGCAGATCTCTCAGCAGAAACCATGGAGGCAAGAAAACAGTGGGATGATATATTTAAATTATTAAAAGAGAAAAACTGCCAACCAAAAATTCTATATGCAGCAAAATTGTCCTTCAAAAATGAGGGAGAAATTAAAACATTTTCAGTGCAGGCCATGGTGGCTCAGCAGGCAAGAATGCTTACCTGCCATGCCTGAGGACCCGGGTTCAATTCCCGGTGCCTGCCAATGTAAAAAAAAAAAAAAAAAAACTTGTTCAGACAAAAAAATCACTGAGAGAATTTGTGATAAAGAGACCAGCTCTGCAAGAAATTCTAAAGGGAGCACTAAAGACCGATACAAAGACAGAAGTAAGAGGTGTGGAGAAGAGTGTCGAAAGGAAGACTATGAGTAAAGGTAAAAAGAAGGAAAATTATATATGACATATAAAATCCAGAAGGCAAAATAGTAGAAGAAAGTACTACCCATGCAGTAATAACACTGAATGTTAATGGATTAAACTCTCCAATCAAAAGATGTAGTCTGACAGAATGGATTAAAAAACAGGACCCATCTATATGCTGTCTCTACTCAAAGGACATGAGGGCAAGGACACAAATGGACATTTACACATCAATGTTTATAGCAACATTACTTACAATTACCAAGTGATGGAAGCAGCCAAAATGTCAATGTCCATCAACAGACGGTTGGCTAAACAAACGTGGAATTTACATAGGATGAAATATTCTGCAGCTGTAAGACAGAATAAAGTTATGAAGTATGTAACAACATGAATGGACCTTGAGGACATTATGCTGAGTGTGATTAGCCAGAAACAAAAGGAAAAATACTGTACGGTCTCACTTATATGAACAGACATTAGTGAATAAACTTGGAATATCTCATTGGTAACAGAGACCATAAGGAGATAGAAATAGGGTAAGGTATTGGGTAATTGGAGTTGAAGGGATACAGATTGTGCAACAGGACTGAATATAAAAACTCAGAAATGGACGGCACAATATTACCTAACTATAATACAATTATGTTAAAATACTGAATAAAGCTGCATATGCAAATGATAGAAGTTGGAGGGATGGGACATAAGAGAAATCACAAAGAAAGATAGACGATAAAGATTGAGATGGCATAATCTAGGAATGCCTAGAGTGTATAATGATAGTGACTAAATGTACAAATTTAAAAAAATGTTTTTGCATGAGGAAGAACAAAAGAATGTCATTACTGCAGTGTGCTGAAAATAGATGGTAGTTAATATTTTAAAATTTCAACTTATGTGTGAGACTAAAGCAAAAAATGTTTATTTGGTACAAATTTATACTTTGAGTAGTGCATCTCCTAATATAACTTATGTAGATAGTTGGTTGAACACCTTAAGTACGTGGAACTTTGTATAGGACATGAGAAATTGTTGATTTGTCCAGGTGATGCCCTGATGAATCCCAGAGTAATTTAATCAGTGAGTGGAAAAGTATTTGCAAAGCCCCCTCCGGGGAATGGTGAGAACGGGGGAAAACTCAACATCCTCAAGTTGAATTCTTGATATTCTCACAAGCAGTGTAGGCAACCAAAGCTATAGGCTGAGCCCCCAGTCTTCGGGTTTGTTCATAAGAAACTTAACCCCACAGGGAATAGGTCAAGCCCATTTAAAATTAGGCCTAAGAGTCACCCCCAAGAAAACCTCTTTTGTTACTCAGATGTGACCTCTCTCTCCAGCCAACACAGCAAGCAAACTCACCACCCTCACCCTGTTTACATGGGACATGACTCCCAGGGGTGTGGACCTTTCTGGCAATGTGGGACAGAAATCCCTGAATGAGCTGAGATTCAACATCAAGGGATTGAGAAAAACCCTAGAATGATCTGAGACCCAGCATCAAGGGATTGAGAAACTCTTCTTGACCAAAAGAGGGAAGAGTGAAGTGAGACAAAGTGTCAATGGCTGAGAGATTCCAAACGGAGTCGAGAGGTTATCCTGGAGGTTATTCTTATGCATTAAGTAGATATCACCTTGTTAACCAAGATGTAATG
Organism: Myrmecophaga tridactyla; assembly: GCA_004026745.1. NCBI lineage: Eukaryota > Metazoa > Chordata > Mammalia > Pilosa > Myrmecophagidae > Myrmecophaga > Myrmecophaga tridactyla. The sequence goes on from PVIY010028278.1 coordinate 8,938, forward strand.
GAGAGGTTGGATAGAACTGCCTGAAAATGTAGAACTGTGTTCCAGTAGCCATGTTTCTTGATGATGATTGTATAATGATATAGCTTTCACAATGTGACTGTGTGATTGTGAAAACTTTGTGTCTGATGCTCCTTTTATCTACCTTGTCATCAGATGAGTAGAACATATGGGATGAAAATAAATAATAAGGGGAACAAATGTTAAAATGAATTCAGTTTGAAATGTTAGTGATCAATGTAAGGGAGGGGTAAGGGGTATGGTATGTAAAAATTTTTTTTCTGTTTTTGTTTTATTTTTCTGTTGTCTTTTTATTTCTTTTTCTGAATTGATGCAAATGTTCCAAGAAATGATCATGATGATGAATATGCAACTATGTGATGATATTGTGAATTGCTGAGTGTATATGTTGGGAGCATTTGTGTTTCTTTCTTGTAATTTTTTTCTAATTAATAAAAAATCAAAAAAAAATTTTGCCACACTAATTATCACACTCATGCACAGGTGGATTTGGGTGAGCTTGGCAGTTTTTGCATGATTATTCTCTGAACTTTTAAATTCTGCACTGAAAATAAACACACACACACATACACACATATATATGCAGGTGAGCATGCTTTGTCTATCTGAACAATAAAATCAGACCGTATTTAACATAAAATATTATCTGCCCTAATATTAATACAGATATGTGTAAAAATGAAATTGTGTAGTGTATTTATATTGCTCAAGGTTTTTACATATTTTTTTAAAACAACAATTACTCACTAGAATATATTATAGTGCCTGTTGGGTAATCTTAATTTAATTAAAAGTTAAGCATTTCCTTAATTTACTATTGTCTACAAAATTATAGGGTCCATTGAACACTGTGCCAACACATGTAAGCATGATACATTTTCTAAAGTATATAAATGAAAGCAAGTTCATAAAAAGACCAGAAAATGAAAATCCTGAAACATAATAGAAAAAATGCATGCACAAGATGAGAGATTAGTTTAAAAATTATATTATTAAAGAAATTGCTCATGAGAGATATCTCTCATTGCAAACAATACAAAGAGGAATTGTAAAATATAAAGATTCATTGCTTATGATACAGAGGAATTGCAAAATATAAAGATTTTGGGTAACAGATTTCAAATTAAAAATGTCACAAATAAATAGTTTATATGGTATTATATATGCTGAGTTCAAAATTTCATGTAAATCAGGAATGTAAATGAAAAAAATGCAGATTTTAATTATTTGAATAAATTAATAAACAATGATGAACCAATGGAAAGTTGTTAAACATTTTCATGCCTAAAACAAAGGTTGAACTTTATAATAATCAAATATTTTCTCATGTAAACTTTGAGGAGCAGAGAAATATAAAACTGCAATCTCAGATTTCATAAGGGAAATTTACCAACCAACCTGACAAACACTATAAGATTTCACAAAATTAGTTTTCACTGTGAATTCTATCTTGAGACATTTTTTTATCAAAAAATTTAAAGCAAATGGAGTCTTTAATTTGAGAAGTGATTTATTTTCAAATAATATAACAAACAATTAGAAATCAGGAGGAAAACATTGACTTTTTAAGCATACTGAATTCACACAAAGAAGTGAAATTATTGAATCATTTAGACACATCACAGAATAGTATCCTTTTCAAATGGCCAGTAGGTAGACCCATGAGATATATTACAACATGCAAATTTTTAACCTGATGATCTTACAAAACTTGAGGTACTAAACATTACAGGATGAAAATCTTGATTTCACCCATGTACCAAGAAAGCGTTCATCTCCCAACTTTAAATGACCGTTTTCTATAAAAGAATTCTATCCCTATATGCTCCTTTGCTCTAATAACATGATTGAACTGTTTTCCTTTTGCTGCTGTTTGCTTAACCAATAAGATTAACCAAATGTAGTTATGAAATTGTAGCAAATATTTTCATAACAAACACATTGTGTATTCAATATTTTGCAACACTGTAATTACTCTGATGATAATGACCACATATTATCAGTACCACATTTAACTTATTCAAAGTCATCCTTTGATTTAATCTTTACAATAACTCTTTGGATTTAGAATTATGATTTTTATTTTATAGTTAAAGAAACTGAGACTTAAACTTTCAGTGATGTACCAAGGGAAAGCCTGCTAAAAAACTGGCAGATCTAAAATCTAAACCCTGGATTGTCCAGCATAAATCAACACTCTTTATGACTGAGTTAAATATCTTTTTTGCAGAATAAATGGAATGCCATCTGAAAGGACTAACCACAATAACATTATATAAAATTGGAAAATGCATGAGGATTTCTATGATACAGTTTGAAATATCACACCACATTTTAAAATTATTAGTTGTACTTAAAAACATATATATACCCCAGGTATGGCATATATTTTATGGCTTCTGATTACTATGCAGATTTATAACATATTCTGGGAACTATCCTAGATCACATGCAGTGATGCAGGGGTTGGCTCAACAGAAATGCAAACTAAGCAAAGATGCTGATATTTTTAAAGAGAGACCAAGTAAATATCAAAATAGGAAAGAAAGAAAAGATGAACATGGATTGCAGCATCCCTTTCAATTCAATTGCATGGAACTCTCTCTCTTCTTCATGAGTCTAATAATAGCATTTTTCACTTCTTTATTCCTAAGACTATAAATAAGTGGATTCAGCATGGGGATCACCATCGTATAAAACACAGAAGTCACTTGTTCCCTTCCCAAGGAGTAAGACTTAGCTGGTTTCAAATAAGTAAAAATAATAGTGCCATAAAAGATACTGACTTCCAGGAGGTTTGAAGAACAAGTAGAAAAAGCTTTGCATTTTCCTCAAGTGGAATTAATTTTCAGAATAGTAGACAGAATGGACCCATAGGACAAAGAGATTGTGATAAGAGACACCATTACAGTGGAGCCAGCGAGAATGAATATCATGATTTCAATGTCACGAGTGTCAATGCAAGACAGGGCTAAAATTGGAGTTGTGTCACAGAAAAAGTGATGGGTTACATTGGATTTGCAGAAAGACAAACTGTGCATGCAAAGAACATTGACCAAGGATACAGTAAAGCCAATCATGTAGGATCCAGTGATAAGGATGTGGCAGAGTCTTGTGGACATAACAACAGGGTAATGAAGGGGATTGCAAATTGCTGCATAGCAGTCATATGCCATAGAAGAGAGAAGGAAACACTCAGTGCCACATAAGAACACACAAAAAAATACATCTGGGTGAAACAACCCATGAATGATATATACCTGGTGGAAGTCAGTAGGTCCTCTAAGGTCTTAGGTGTAATGACCGTTGAGTAACAGAGGTCAAGGAATGACAGGTGACTGAGGAAAAAATACATGGGGCTGTGAAGCTGCAGGTCCAGGCGAATCATCATTATCATCCCTGCATTCCCCAGTATGGTAATCAGATATATGAGGAGAAATATTATAAAGAGGACCTGCTGGATCTCTTCAGAATCTGTCAATCCCATAAGGATGAAGTCAGCCACATCTGTTTTATTCTGTCTTCCCATAATAGAATTTAACTGTTGTAAACTGTTGGGAGATCAAAGGTGATGCTTGTCATGAATGATTTTTAAAAGTTTTTATGTTTATATGAATGATGCTGCATTTTAAAAATTAGTTCCTTAGTCTTAGAAATTCATGATAAGGAGCAGGTTGCACAATGTGATTGAAAAATTCTTACTTTGTCAAATGTAAATTAGATGTAAAATATAATTTTTATTTTATATAATAGAAGCTTATATATATTAAGTAATTAGAATGAACCGGGACTATTATAAATGCTTCCTTTTATTAATACATTTATCCAGATGAAAATATTATTTCAAAGCTATTACTTTTGTACATACTTTTGAGATGAGAAAGGGGAAACAGAAAGTTAAATATCTTATAGAGAGTCATAACCAATAAGTGTTGATTCATTATTCTACAGAGACTTAGTTGAAACCAGAGAGCATGTTCATCACACTATATTCCTATTTACAATTTCTTTCACGAAAAAATAAACGTTTATAAATGTTATATATAATGATAGTTTTAATGCATAATTTTCTGGCTTTTTTGTATTCAATTTTAAGTAATACCAATGACAAGTAAGAAATTAAACCTAGGTTTTTTTTACTGGGTGCATTAATATTATATACCTAACATTAATATTAATTTTCAAGTGAGACAATGTTTTTTAACACATTTATTTAAAATAAAATTTCTTCCAAAATTTACATTTTAAATATAGGTATATTGTTGGTGCATTCTGATTCCACAAATTCTACATTCCCATTTCCACACATCCTGGCATTAGTTAAGAGACCTAAATTATATGCCCATATATAAAGATATTCTTCTAATATCTTCATTTTATTGGATCAAATCTAAACCATCTAACTTTGAGAGTACTACTTACCATGAGCCAAAGCTGAAGACTATCTTCAAGTGCTACATCTCAAATTACATCAAAATCAATTTTTCCTATGTCTACAATATGTGAACCACTTAAGGAAGTGAGAATTATATGATATAATATTTGTTTCCTTTCAGATAAATTATTTTTAAACTTTTGTACATGCATTTTTGTTTAATTCTGAAGTAAAAAAAAAATTGACCCCAAATTTTGCCCAGCTTTAGTCAAATGGAAAGATCCCCCAAAATTATGTCTCACAAATATACCAAGGAGCATCAGTGAACAAAAGAAGAACAAAGTATTCCTGCCTTTTCCCTGCTACTGCCGAGTCACCTTTTATATAGATGGCTGCTGATAATGCCCTATTCGGCCATCTTGGGAACCAATTTCCAAAAAGATTTCTTGGCAAGTTTCCAAGGACTAATATATCAATGTTAAATTTGAACCAGAGAATTCCTTCTCTCTTGGGAGCCACACAATTTTAACAATGATTTGTTTGGCATTGTTTGAGGTCCTCTAACATTTGAATGGATAACAGAGAAGATATTCTTTAGAGAAATACTTAATTATCCTGTAGTTGAAAGGCTAGTTTATTAACCGTTAAGGATGGAATAGTTCATTTTTCATTTGATATATATTTATATTTAAAGTGTGACACTATTATGGGAGTAAACGTGTCATTACACTAAAATTAGAACACAATAAAATTCAAAGAATAAAATGGAAATCATTTATAATTGTTGTAAATCTTGACATGTGTTTTCTTCCAGTTATTTTCCTTTAGGCATAGCTAATTATTTGTATGTACACTTATGTGGTCACATAATTTTTATCATGCTATATTTTCAGTAACATCCAGTATTTTACATAAATGTTTATAATACATCTTAAGCTAATTTATACTAGACTTTGTGAAACCCATAACTTCATGTAATTTTTACCAGACTTTGTAAATCTCAAAAAAAAATTTCATTTTTGCATTAGCTGGTGCAGCGTAGCTGTTCTTTAGGAGTTTGCCCTAAGTGATGAATGGGAATTTTTCAGGTATCACAAGGAAAGTTAGCAGAGTTTCTCTATTCAGTTGGGGTAGTTTAAACTAATTCATTGACACAGAAGATGTGTTGTTGTATTTATTCCCCCAAAGTGTTTCTGCAACTTATTTTAATTTTTAGTGTCCTTTGCTAATATTTTATTAAATAAAATAGAAAGAAAAGAAGAAATAAAATTAATTGCTGAGATGTGAAAAAATGTGTAATTAATGACAAAAAGCATACTTCCTTTCTATATAAGCAGGTCAAAGGCTTTCTTGTGAATCTTGGAAATATGAACAATATTGAAATAAATTTTCATATATATATATTTGAAAGTAACTCACAGCAAAAACTGTTTACACTTGAAAAATCAGGAGGAAATTTGTTGGTGTGGATAAAGGAGCTAAAAAATAATGTACTTTATATTTGGTGAACAATTGGAAATACAATTCTTCTATTCATCAAAAACTTAGTGATATTTTACCAGGCTTTACTTGAAACTAAAAAGCCAGCCTGTTTATTTCACAAAATGTGACCTTGGACTTTGAGCCAAATGTGAGACTACCAGAGATTTTCTTTGTCAATACCATCCCAATAGGGCAGGCTTATACTTTGCAATATCCCCAGGAGTGAGTTTTTGTTTTTTACCCAGCGTTGAAATCATTTTTTTATAGTCAACTGAGTGAAATTTTGAGTAATATATGTAAGAATTAAAGAAAGAATATTTTATAAAACTAATTTTATGACTAATCTATTTTTCTGAGTTTTATTGCTTGGATTCCAATTCCAATAGATCAACTCTACCAGTAACATATTATTGGCAGAAGATTTGGAGACAGAAACAAAGGAAAAATGGCTATTTGCCTTAGATTCCAATACAATTAGCTCTTTATCTCTGAAAATTATTCAACATCATTATTTAATTAAAAATCCATTGCTGCATTAAATATTGTCCAATTTTTCTTTATAGGTTTTGAAGCTCTGTTAAGAATTTTTATATCTTTCTGATAATTTGCTCTACTGTTATTATATTCTGCTGTTTTTTCTCTGGAACACAGATGTCTATGTCTTTCTTATGTTGTCACAATAGTTTGATACTTTTTATTTGCTTATATTCACTAGGAATACATGTATACATCCCTTTATGTTTCACCAGTTTCTTGTATGCATAATATAGCTGGGATTAATTTTTAATTAAATAAATTACTCTTTTCATTAGTGTATCTCATCTGTTTACTTTAAAAATAATTATTGATTATTTTCAATTTATGTCATCCACTTTTGGACGTCTGTCTCTTATCTCCTGGCTTCTTTGGGTTGAAAAATAGTTAATGTTGAATTTTATTCTCTTTATTGGATTGTTTCCACCAAACCTCAATAATCATTTTTTATTCATTCTCTAATCATTAATGATTCAGTAATCATTAATTATTTTGCCAGTGACTTCTACTGGGGGTTAAAAGTACAACCTCAAATTATTTTCATGAACTTTAATTCATTTTGTAGCCCCCAGTCGTTCAAGATAGCAACACAGACACTACAAATTTCCATCTACCCACAGAATCTTTAAAAGCTAACTAAAGCAGGCATAACAACTTCCTTAAAACTCCTGAAAAGAGATAAGGGATAGCTGTAACTGAGAAAGTGCTAAATGAAGAAAATGGAACTTGAAAGTGCTCACTCTAAGGCACTGTTAGGAGCAGATCTCATTCTCATTATTGATCACTGGCTCTGCTCTTCAGGAAGCAAAGTATCCTCTAGGCTCATCTGTGGTCCATTTATGTTGGTTCCCATCCATGTAGAGGAAATGTGAAAGACTGATCCAAAACACTCATCTTTGAATCACTTCCACAGAATTTTTACTGCACACTGAAGAAGCACTTGGACAACTGAGTGACTATAAGAAACAATCATGAAGGAGGCCTGGTACAGTGGAACCCTGGTTCTATGACATAATTCTGGACTCTGGAATTTGGAGGGGTATTCATTTTCCAACTAATTCAAATTTCTAAAACCAAAGCACTTTCATAGGACAAAATGCAGGCTCACAAAATAAGTATAGGCCCCACCACTTTTACCTTGGTTTGATATTCTTGGCCTTGCAGTTCCCATTTACCTTGGGCTAATCTGCTTGACTGGAGTGCTAAACTCTGAAGAGGAGCACTATACAAAACAGAGTCAGACTTTGAAAACAGTGAAAGGTGTGATATGTGGTTGTTTGTATGGTTTTTTGTTCCTACCAATCAATGAAATATATATAATTCCACTAGCTGAATATAAACTTATGAAGCACAGGCTCAAGGACTAAATCCCATAGTTCAAATATTGGTGTGTATACTGTGAGTCAATAGTTTATAAGAAAAACAAAGAAATGGAAATAATAACTCTTCAAAACGGAATAGGATAAATATCCAGAAAGCAGCATCAATTAATTTGGGGTATATGGGTAGTAGACAAAAACAACAACAAAAAAAACTTCAATATTCTCCAGAGAGAAAGGAAATCACAAAGAAAGAAGTAAGGGATATCTTAAAATGATAAATGCGCAATAGGAGAACCTGAATAAAGTGAAATGTAAAATGAATCAAACAAATATGCCATGGCTGTAGAATACAATAAGCCATAAGAAATTTCCTGAGGATTTCAAGAGTAGATTAGAGCTCGCAGAATAAAGAATCAGTGAACTATAAGATAAGACAAATGAAATGATTGAATTGGAGGAGAATAAGTTAAAACACTGAAAAAAATGAACACCATTTGTGGTACACCATCAAATATACTAATATATGCCTAATAAGAGTCTCAGTAGAAAATGAGATTGGCTCAGAAAGACTACTCAAAGACATATGGCACTACAACCTTTAGATGTGTCCTGAAATGCAGAGAGGCCAGCCTTTCCAGCATATCAACTAGTTCCATCCCCCTACCTCATATTATTTACATTCCCTTCCAACATGAAAAATGAGAATAGACATAGGCCAAATACCACTAAAGAGTGGGAGAATGAACAACGATGATGGTGGCATTATACAGAAGAAGGTAGGGTTTAACAAATGAGTATTAGTGCTGAATCATTATATTGATATTTCTTTTTGATCCCATACCTTAGGGCAGCAAGAAATAAAATCTGAAATTATGGAATTGTAGCCCATACAAAAATCTGAAATCTGTTGTACAACTAATTGTTGTGATGCACTTTGAAATTTATTGCTTTTTTGTATATATGTTATTCTTCACAGTAAAAGAAAAAAGAGAGAAGGAGCAAGGTAACAGAGAAGACAGGATTTAACAAATGAGTATGGCTGCTGAATCATTATATTGATATTTCTTTTGGTCTCCAGTGTCTTGGAGCAGCTAGAGGAAAAAAATTAAAAAGTGTGGACCTGTAACCCATACCAAAATTTAAAATCTGTTCTATAACTACTTGTTAAAATGCACTTGAGGATTTATTGCTTTTTGTATATATGTTACATTACATAGTTTTAAAATGTTTAAAAAGACATGGCAGATAAATTCTCAAATTTAATGAAGACATGAATGTACTCATTTAAGAAACCTGGCAAACACAACACAGGATACACTTGTAGAGAACCATGTCCAGAATGAAGTCAACCTGTCAAATATTGAGGAAAAGGAGCGTGCTCTGAAATATACAAGAAAAGACAATATGTTATGTGAAATAAAGTGCAGATTTATTATTAGAAACAATGGAGGGGAAAAGGTACTGAGACAAAATATTGTACACATTGAAAGAAAAGAATTGCCAAGCAAGAATTTTTGTGCAAAAAGACAGTCTGAAAAATAAGGGAGAGATTTACGTAAATCTAGAACAACAAAAGCTGTAGGCATTCATTACCAATAAACCTGCCTTACAAGGAATGCTAAAGGAAGTTTTTCAAATGGAAAAGAAAGTGGATTGAAGAGGAATAAAGTAATAAGGGCTTTCAGGAAACATAGGAGTAAGTATAAACCCCAGAATTGTTGTATTGTCATTTCTGTTTCTAACTCCACTTTTTAGTTTTAACAGTTGTAAAAATGAAAATATATACAAATAATGATAAATCTGTGGTTCTTGAAATACAATGTGTACCGACATGATCTGTAAACCTAGGGGAATGCATGAGGGCAGTAAAAGTGTTTGGGTATGTTATTGAAGTCAAATTGCTAGCAAATAATTGTAAGTGATTGCAATAAATTTAAGAAGCTATATTTAAGCTCCTTTGTAACTACAACAAAAATATCTGAAAAATATGCAAAATGTCCAAAGAAGGGACAATTCAACAAAAATACATAGCAGTTTTAAATATATATATATATATATATATATATATATATATATATATATATATATATATATATATATATACATATAAAGGACAAAGTCCCACAGTATATGAAGCTAATATTGACATGTTTTAAAGGAGAAATAAATGATTCTGTAGTGATAGTGATAGTAGAAGACATCAAAATGTCCAAAAAAATGTATACTTCCTCCATACAGAAGATGGATAAGAAAATAAAAGACCTGAATGACACTATAAACTAACTAGAGCTGATTTTAACTCAACAAAAACAAATACACATTACTCTACAGTGCACATAGGTAATTCTCCAGGATAGACCATATGATGTCACAAAATAAGTCCTAATAAATTTAACAAGTTTAAAATAATACATGTATCAACTTGGACCACACTGGAATGAAGCTAACAATCAACAACTGAGTTATAACTTGAAACTTCATAAATAGGAGGAAATCAAACAATACACAATTAAACAATGCATCAGTCAAATAATAAATCACAAAGGCAACTAGGAAATATCTTGAGGTGAATGAATAAAATTGAACATAACAAAACTTATAGGATACAGCAAAGGCAACAGTGAGAAATTCATTGGTGTAAATGCTTGCTACAACTTGAGGAAATAGAAAAAAAGAGTAAAGAATAAAAAACAACAATGATTATAGTGAGAATAAATGAAACAATAGAGTATCAAAGAACCAAAAGTGGGTTCTTTGGTAAGATCAATAAAACAGATGACAAGAGTTAGACTGATGAAGGAACACAGAGAGAGGAAGTAAATAAATCAGACATGACAACAGGGATATTACAATTCACCCCACAGAAATAAAAAGGAGTCAAGGAGGATACTATGAACAGCATCACCCCCCAAAATTAGAACCCCTAGGTGTAAGAAAAAAGAACATATCTCAACAGACCAATAACAATGAAAGAAACAAATCAATAATCAAAACTTCACAACCCCTCTAACCAGTACTGTGCCCACTGGTGCTGGCCATGGAGAGTGGCTTCCCTTGACTCAACTCATGCCTGGGCCACATTGATGTCCAGGAGCTGCACATGATCCTGCAAAACAAGGCCAACCTGACTGTGGCCATGGTGGGTGGCTCTGAGAAGATGCCAGAGGCATGGGAAGCAGCCAGCACAGCCCATCCCAAGGTGGCCAATGATGCTCAGAAGGAGAATGCAGTGGGTTATGGGCTCCCAAGGCCTGGGCCAAGCTAGCTTTGTATGTCTGCCTGGAGGACAGCTTCAACTGCATGCCTGCTAAGCTGCCACATGGCCCTGAGTCCCCGAAGGTGAGCATGACACTCAGGAATTTGGTGACTTTTAGTCACCACCAATCTGAATTAATTAAGGCTTCTTTTCATCAGCAACAAAACAAATGTGTGCCATAAGTGAAAAATAATACTGATGCCGCAACCATCACTTTGTGGTCTACCTATCCACTATTTACTACAAACACTCACTCTACGGGTGGAAATTCAAATCTTTCACAGAGTTCTAGTGATTCATGTTCTATTCTTGAAGCTGCCAAGCACTGGGAAAGTTGGAATGCCTAGAGCATTTTTTTCTGTTATCAGCAAGAATTTGAATTCACCAGACCTTTCTAGTAAAACCAAAGCCCCACCCAAGCAGGTTTGGGTTAAAGTAAGAAATGCTATGTAAACAAGCATTGAATAAGAGGAATCAGGAGTAGAATACATAAGTTGGATGAATGTAGAATGAAGAGCCCTTTGAGAAATTCAGAATGTGGTCAAGAGCTCCACAATAGCTCAGGGTGCTTAGTAGTCAGTACAACCCTCACAGTTTAACCTGGGGGAGCAGATGCAGAGAGGGCTGCAGGGAGGAAGGTCTCAGCACAAGGAGAGTCATAACCAGATGGAGAGAGATAGAGTGTTCAGAATCCTCATTTGCTGTGATCAGTTGCATCTTTTAGTCCCATTGTGTGATGCCAAGACACACACAGCCACAACTTTTCAGTGGATGCCAGCATTCTGAAATAAATTTGGGGAAAAAAAGGAGATTCTCTTAAAAAGGAATTTGAGAGTGTTTTCTGTGGTAAAACTGGTTGAAGGCTAAAGATGACCAGAAAAGACATGATGGTTTGTCCTGCCCAGGAAAGCCTACAGAGTAACCCAGCATGCAGATAAAGTGAGTGCATGAGGCACTAGCTCCTGTGACATCAATGGCTCTCTGTTGAGGCTTGTGAACACTGTCTGCAGCCCTGGAATTCCACCCTGGTAGGCTGACGCTAAATTGACATGATTTCAAAGTTCCAGGAGGGACTTTGAAAGCACATTTTGTAAAAGTATCTGTCTAGAGCAAAGCATGTGTCCTCTTAGACCACTGGGGGATGAAGACATCTTGACAGCAATTAGTAAGTGATTTTCAATTACCTGTCTGATTCCACCACATTTCCTTAAGATGATAACTTTAAAAATTAACATCCTTTTAAATTTGTTTAGTCTTAAAATGTACATTACTTTTTACTTCTTTTATTTACATTCTATGTATGCTACCTTACCAACTGAAACAAAAAAGTTAAATGGTTCATAACGAGAAGTAGTTTGGAAATTTTATTTAATTGCAGTTCTATCAATCCCCCTTGTAACTATTTCCAGTAATAAAGGCACTGTTTTGCAAAATGTAGTTCTATTTTAAATTTTTTGCTAGAAATTTTACAGAGAATTCATTTAAATCTACTTTTGTCCATAAATGAAATATTGTCACAGTTAATTCCTTAACTCCTGACATTTTCATATTGTTTCCTAACATTATGTATAATAAAAAGTAGAGTTTGGAGAAAGAAAAACTCCCAGCCAAAAAAAAAAAAAAACCAGGCCAGATAGTTTCACTATTGAGTTATATCAAACATTCCACATGATCTCTGTAATATGCAGAAATTTCATTTTTTTTTGCATGGGCAGGTGCCAGGAAGTGAACAAGGGTCTCTGCCATGGTAGGCAAGAGCTCTGCCTGCTGAGACACCATGGCTTGCCCTATGCAGAAATTTCATTTTAAAGAATCAAGCAGACATCTTGATAAAAACATGCAGAAAATTAAGAATAATAGGAAAATAACTTAAAATGATAAAGGCCATTTTGAAAATCCCACAACTAACATCACATTGAATGGTGAAAGACTTCAAGCTTCTCCCCTAAGATCAAGAAGGCAATGATGCCATAATTAGTATAAATATACAACCGCAAGTTTAACACATATTTTATGGCTACAAATTACTATGCAGTTTTCTAAATCCTATTATTGAAGATGTTGCAGATCATGTGCTATCAAGCAGAGGTTGGCACAATAGAAAGTCAAACTAATTAAAGAATACCACTTTAGGTAGAGAGTGAAAAATTACATACCCAATAGGAAAGAAAGAAAATATAAACTTAAATGTTCAACATTGCTATCATTTCAATTGTTGGAGATGTCTCCCTCCTACATGACCCTAATGACAGCATTTTTGACTTCCTTGTTCCCAACACAGAACATGGTCTATTTTGCTTGTAAATAAGTAAAAATTGAAGTGCATACAAAAGAGAGTGACTTCCAGGAGGTGGTAAGCAAGTGTAGAGAAGGTTTTATGCTTTCCTAAAGTAGAATTAATTTTGGGATTTTAGATAAAATAGACATGAAGGACAGAGAGATTGTCATAAAAGACACCATTATATTTAAACTAGCAAAAATGCATATCTTCTAAATAAGAGAATTATCAATCTTTATAGTGATGAATGGAAACCAAAAGCTGCAAAGGACAAAAGAAAAATGACAAAGATTGTGTATATTTATGTTATATATGCATACATATACATGGATTAATCTAGAAGACCATGAACAAAACTATCAAAAATGGTTAGGATATTTCTATTTCTTTAATAAGAAATACTGTTATTGCTTACTAAAATTGTGACTCTTAACTAGTTTAAAACAATAAGTTTTACAACTTTACTGTATTTTTTCTGCAGAATAAATGTAACATCTTCAGAGAGTGTATTCCATAGTAAAATTTTCTGACAATGGAATCTTCATGTGAATATCTATTATACTATTTGAAAAGTAGCACTGCATGTTTTTATTGCACATTGGTTGCCATAATTGGTATAAATATAAAACTGCAAGTTTAATGCGTATTTTATGGCTACAAATTACTATGCAGTTTTATAAAATCCTATTATTGAAGATGTTGCAGATCATGTGTGATCATGCAGAGGTTGGGTCAATAGAAATTCAAACTAATTAAAGGATACCACTATAGGTAGAGAGTGAAAAATTACATACCCAATAGGAAAGAAAGAAAAGATAAACTTAAATGTTCAACATTGCTATCATTTCAATTGTTGGAGATGTCTCTCTCATACATGACCCTAATGACAGCATTTTTCACTTATTTGTTCCCAACACAGAACTTGGTCTATTTTGCTTGTAAATAAGTAAAACTTGAAGTGCATATAAAAGAGGGTGACTCCCAGGACGTGAGAAGCAAGTGTAGAGAAGGTTTTATGTTTTCCTAAAGTGGAATTAACTTTGGCATTTTAAATAGAATACACATGAAGGACACAAAGATTGTGATAAAAGACACCATTATATTTAAACTAGCAAAAATGAATATCATGATTTCAGTGTCATGAGTGTTACCACTTACTAAAATTGTATTAAATCACAAAAATGTGATAGATTACATTTAAGTGGCAAAAATGCAAACCATTCATACAAAGAATAATGACTAATGATTCAGGAAATCCAATCACACAGGACCCTGGTAGAAAGGATCACAGAGAGGTACATAGCAGTCATAGGCTAATGAAAAGGGAAGGTAAAATTCAGTGACACACAAGACCAAAAAACACATCTGGGTGAAGTAGTCAATGAATGAAACATACTTGTTGGAAGTCAGTAAATTCCTTACAGTTTTAGGTGTGATGGCTTTTGAGTAATGAAGGCCAAGGAATGCCAGATGACTGAGGAAAAAATACATAGGAGTATGAAGCTGGAGATCCAGGTGAATTATCAACATCATCCATGCTTTCCTACCATGGCCATCATGTATATCAATAGAAACACCAGGAAGAGGAACCCACGGATCTCTTCATAGTCTGTCAATCTCTTAAGGATGAAGTCAGTAACATTTGTGTTAGTTTTACTTCCCAAAGCATTTAACTAACTGTTGTAAGCTGTTGAGAAATCAAAGGTGATACTTAGTATAAACAACTTCAAAGTGGTGTTTTATTGAGTGTTCTAACATCTAAAAAATTTTATTTAGTGTTTCCAGAAATTTCTAACAATAGTAATTTACAAAATGTAACTGAAAAGAATGAGTATGACTGCCAAGTATATATTAGGTATCAGTTAACATTTGATATTATACATCAGAAGCTCATATATTGCATAATTAAGATGAAATTGACATTGTTGTAAATGCTTCCATTTATTTACATATTTGTCCAGATGTAAATATTATACCATGGGTATTAGCTTTGTAAATTTTTTTTACAAAAAACTACTTTTTTTTATACAACTGCTTAAGTCACAAACCCTTAAGTATTATTGGCTCTGCAATTCTACCAAGATTACTTGAGTCCAGCAATCACGATAATAAATTAATTTTGGAAAAACTGAAGTAAATTACTCAATATATAATCAACAATGATAGAGAGATTTATGCATCATTTACTGTTCTCTTGACTCCAATATTACCTAATGGAAATGACAGATCAGAAATTAAAATATTGTTATTTTTGTGGGGATTATTAAGACAATAGAACAAAATTACTATTAATTTTTGGAAGATATTTTTAAGAGATTATGGAAAATAAAATTTCTTGCAAAAATTATATTTTCAAAACGTGCAGCTTGCTTGATAATTCTAAGTCCATCAATTCTATATTTACATTTCTAGACATTCTGGCATTTCTTAGGCAAGACCTACATGATATGTAAGTGCATATGTATATTTGCCCAATAATATCAAATTTTCTATTAGCTAAATTATAACACTCTATCTTCAAGAATAATATCTGATGTGTATAGGAAGCAAGAGGTCGGGGGAAAGGTTTAGATGCTGTACACAGATGTAGATTTCTGTTTTCTACCTCATGTCTCAGCTTTAACATTCTCTTGCTCATTCCTCCTCCAAGACTGGATAGAGTGCCCCTGACCATGTGATTACCTGTAGACATTCCCTAGGAAATAGTGTGCAGGACTGATGGCTGGAGGCAGGAACATAAATTGCTCTTTTCTACTGTCTACTTTTCTCCAGGACTGACCTTGGATTGGTGTGCCCATGGAACCCCCTGAATAAAGGTGGAAGATTCTGACCAGTCCTGACTTCCTCATTTGGAACTGTTTCAGATGATGAATAGTAAATAGCAGTAATCAGACCAGGAAACTCTGGTGCAACTGCTTACAGTAATGGACTCAAGAAGCTGCCACTATCTACAGCAGACATCCTAGGAAGTCAAACCATAATTCCTGTAATAATCAAGCCCAAATAGATAGGACTTAACAAAAAACTGATGACTTCTTTAAATTTTGCACCCACTTCCCATTTAGGACCAACTGAAAAGAAACACATATGCTCTCCCCAACCAATCAGATAGGATGCCCCACTTCTAGGTAGCCCACCTCCAGCTTCCATATGCCCAGAGTCTCCAGTAAGGGTACACCTGAAGACCTCCCCCTTTCCCACTATGAATGTTACCCACTCCCCTGCCTGTCTTTGAGTCTTTACCAAACACAACTGATGGTGGCTGATTCCCTTGTTATATGAAGTTCTGAATAAATGTATTTTGCTCATTAAAAAAGAAAAAAGAATAAGTACTTATCATAAGCCAAAGTTGATGAAAAACCACTTCCAGCATTATTTGTCTAGAAATACCTCAACCACAAGATTTCCCACAAATAAAATATGTAAACTTAGGAGTCAGAAATTTCAGTAAGACAATATTCATAATCCTTCAAGATAAATTATGTTTAATATTTTGTGCATGGATTTCTGTTCTCTTCTGAGGTAAAATATACCAACCTAAAATTTTTATTCAGATCTTAGTCAAATAAAAAGTTCACCTGGAAATGATGTTTCACAAATACACCAGAGAGCTACTGTGAACAAAAACATATCAGAATATCCCCTATTGTTTATCCCAATGATGCTGCAGAACCTCTTATATTGAATATTGCAGAAAATGCAACAGTCCATCAACTTTGGGACCAATTTCCATGTTAGATTACTTGGCATGATGCCAAGGATAAAAATTCAAGATAACACTGTATCTGTTAAGTTTGTAACAGGAAGCTGCTTTCCCCATAGAAACCACATAATTTGGAGCATCATATATTGGTTATCTTTGTTATGGGCTCATTTTTGGTTGGCTGAAAGAGACAGTATTTGCAGAGAAATTTTAATCAATTTGTAGCTGACAGGGATGGAATAGCATATTTTTCAAAAGGACAAATTTTTATATTTAAATGCTTGAACAACCAAGGGAGTAAATATCATTTATTGCACAAAAATTAAAATACAACCAGATTAAAATAGGAAAATGAAATTCATTCATAAATGTTTTAAATATTTTTATATATTTTCTTCCATTTATTTTCCTTTGTGCATATAATGCTTGGTTTTACTTATACAGGTACATAATTTGTACCTCTTTATTTTCAGTAACAGTCAATTTATTATTAAATATTTGTAATATGCTTTGACCTGTTATATTAATTAGACATTTGTAAAGCCCACTCTTTTATGCATTCTACATTGCTGATGTAATGTATCTTACTTCTCTCTATGAATATGTACTAGCTGATGAATGAGTGTTTTTGATGCACTGAAAGAACATAAGGTGGTCTTTCATCATTCAGTTTTGGTAGTGTCAGCTAATTCATCTGCACAGCAGATGCAGTGTTGTAATAAACTACAACAATGTTTATGCAACTCGCTTCATTGTGTTATTGTGCTGGCTTTTATCAAATTTAAAGAAATATGAGAGAAGATAGTAAAAATCAATGCTGAGTTGAGGAGGCATTTTATGATTAGTTATATATAATAAGTAATCCTCACTTTCTGTATATATAACCAGGTGAAATGTCTTGTGAATGTTATATTAATTTACAATAATAAAAACAATTTTATCTAGCTTTATAAGCAAACCATGCAAGGAAAACTCTTTATATTCAAGAATTTTAAGAGAGAATTTTATGATACTGATCTAAGTGTTAAAAAATTATATATTCAGTGAGTTTTGGAAGTAGAATTCTCTTCATAAAATTCAGTGGATTTGAGAAAAGGTTCTTTAGAGATTACAAATTTTAGCATAAATTTATTTCAGAATAGGTTTCCATGGGGTTTAAGACAAAGTAGAGTGTGATGGAGATTTTCTATGTCAATTCAACCTCCATGAGCTGTGCCCTATACCTACAAAATCATCATAAGTGAGTTTTTCTGAGATACATAATACTTTCACACAATGACTAGTCTCTTTTGCTAAACCTTAAATGGTGGTTTCCAATATCTCACCTCTAATAGAAAAATAATAAAGGGGAGAGAGGATGAGGAGTAAGAAACAGAAAGGAAACATGACTTCTTTGTCCTATATTTTCTCCAAATTAGAACTTTGTTAAAGTCATTTATTTTTTTAAAAAAATGAGTAAAAGGAGGATATTATATATTAAGAATAATGGCAATCCACCAATAAGGAATAACAGCCATAAATATTTATCCACTAACCAGTTTGGCCCTAAATCCATGAAGCAAATACTGGTACAACTGAAGAAAGAAACAGATGTATCTACAGTGATAGATTAAGACTTCAATACACAACTCACATCAATAGATAGAAATTTAGACAGAAGTTCAATAAGGAAACAGAGAACTTGAATAATCTGAAAAATGAACAAGACTTAACAGACATATACAGAGCAATGCAGCTCATGTCAGTAGGTATGCATTCTTCTCAAATGCACATGAATTATTCTCTGGGATAGACCACATGTTATGTCACAAAATACTTCTCAATTAATTTAAATGTTTTTTTTTTGCATAGGCAGACACCTGAGAACAAACTGAGACTCCAGCATGGCAGGTAAGAACTCTGCCTGCTGAGCCACCATGGCCCACCCTCAATTAATTTTAAATGGTTGAAATAATAATAATAATAATAATAATAAAATACTTTTTCTGAACATCATGGATGAAGCCAGAAATCAATAATAGGAGAAGGAATGGAAATTCATGAATATATGGAGGTTAAATAACACATTCTTAAACAATCAATGGTAAATAGAACAGAAATTGGAAGAGAAATCAGGAAATATGTTGTGATAAATGAAAATGAGAAAAAAACTAAGGCTGTGTTGAGAAAAAAGTTTATATCAACAAATGCCTACATTAAAAAGGAAGAAAGAGGTAAAATAGAAGACCTTTTTATACATCTTGAGAAAATAGAAAAGAAACAGCAAACTGACCCCAAAACACAGAATAAAGAAATAACCAAGATTAAAGCAGTAATGAATGAAATTGACAGGAAACAACAATAAAGAGAACCAATGAAACCAGAAATTGGTCTTTGAAAAGATCAATAAAATGATGGATCCTTAGCTAGACTGGCAAATAAAGAGAGAATATGCAAATAAATAAAAAGGGGCATTACTACTGACCAAACAGAAATAAAATCTATCTATGCAAATATTTTGAACTAGTGTACACCAACAAAGTACAGAATTTGAGTGAAATAGACAAGTTTCTAGAAATACATGATCAACCCACACTGACTCCAGAAGAAATAGAATACCTCAACAAACCAACCACAAATAAAGAGTTTGAAACAGTTATCAAATACCTCCCCCCAATAGTCTAAGACCATGGGCATCACAGGTGAACTGTACCAATCATTCAAAAAGAATTAATATGAATTCCACTCAAACTCTCCCCCAAAACTGAACAATGATTCACTACATAACGCATTCTGTGAAGTCAACATCACCCAAATACCAAAACTGGACAAAACCACCCCAACAAAATAAAACTACAGACAAATATCTCTAAAGAATGTATTCACAAAAATCCTCACCAAGTACTTGCAAATAGAGTCCAACAATATTATACACCATGGCAAAGTAAGTTTTATTCCAGATATGAAAGGGCTGTGCAATACAAGAAAATCATTTAATGTAGTACACAACATTAATCAATCAAAGGAGAAAAAAACATAATCACCTAAATTGATGCAAGAAAAAAATAATTTGACAAAATCCAGCATCCTTTCTTGATATAAGGACCTCCAAAGATAAGGATAGAAGGAAATTTTCTCTCCATGATAGAAGGCATATGTAAAAATCCTCAGCTGATATCTACTCAAGGGTGAAAGAATGAAAATTCTCCCATTGAGATTGGGAAAAAGACAAGGAAGCTCATTGTTAACACTTATTCAACATTTTGTTAGAAATTGTAACTACAGCAAATGAAGAAAGAAAGGGAATCCAAATGGAAAAACAGGAGTAAAACTTTCTTTATTTGTAGATATCAGCCTGTAAATATATCAATCCTGAAAAATATACAACAACGATTCTAGTATAGAATAAACAAGTTCAGCAAAGTGATGGGATGCAAGACTAACATGCAAAAATCAGTAGTGTTTCCATACTACAGTAATTAGCACTCAGGAGGAAATCAGGAAAAAATTCAATTTACAATCCATTTACAACAGCAAATAAGAGTCAAATACCAAGGACTAAAATTAACCAAGGATTTAAAGGGCTTGTATTCAGAAAATTGTAAAACATTGATAAAAGAAAACAAAGGAGACATAAATAAATGGAAGGACATTCTGCATTCATGGACAACAAGGGTAAATATTGTTAAGATATTAATTCTACCCAAATTAATTACAGTTTCAAAACAATCCCAATCAAAATTCCAGCATCTTATTTTCAGAATTGTAAAAGCTAATTGTTTATTATGAAACTAAATTATTTATTATGAAAAGCTAAAATTTATTATGAAGGATAAGGGCCTCCAAATAAAAAGAAAACTTGAAAAAGAACACCATACCTGACTCTAAAGGATATTATAAAGCAAAAATGGTAAAAATGTCATGATACTGGCATAAAAATAGACTAATGGAACAGTATTGATAGTTCAGAAATAGACCACCATATCTATGTTCAAATTATTTTTAAAACTTTTTAAATTGTATAATATAGCATATGTACAAAGCAAAGAAGGAAAAAAGCAACAGTTTTCAAAGCAGTCTTCAACAAGCAGTTACAGGACAGATCCCAGAGTTTGTCATGGGCTGCCATATGATCCTCTCAGATTTTTCCATCTAGCTGCTCCAGAATACAGGAGGCTAGAAGGAATAAATATTTTTTTATCATCACAATCAACGTTTTTATTTTTTGAAAAATGAGCAAGAGAATGTTAAAGCTGAGACATGAAGTAGAAAACAGAAATCCACATCTGTGTACAGCATCTAAACTTTTCCCCCACCTCTTGCTTCCTATACACATCAGATATTATTCTTGAAGATAGAGTGTATAATTTAGCTAATGGAAAATTTGATATTATTGGACAAATATGTACAAAAAAGCAATAAGATTCAAAGCACAGGACCACAATTAGCTGTAGAACATATTTCAGAGTTTAGCATGGATTATAATTCCACAATTTTGGGTACTTCTAGCTGCTCTAAGATATTGGACACTAAAAGAGATTTCAATTGAATGATTCAGCAATCACATTCATTTCTTAAATCCTCAACAAATGTCCCACACATTCATGCACATCACTGCATGCCTCACGACTTTTTTCCTTTTTGTAGCAGCACAACATTCAATCATATGTGTATACCATTGTTTGCCACTCTGCTTCTCAGTGCATCCTTCAGCCACCTGCATTCATTAGGCATGACATATAGTGCCCAAAGTCCACAGTCCATCAACACTCTCAATTTTAGATGATTTCATTGTTCCCAAGAGAAAGATAACCAATAACACCCTCACCAAATAGGAAATCTAAGCGACCTATTAACTCTTGTCTCCCCTCCCCCATTATTTACCTCTGCTATTGCTGTGGTAGTGCTGATGCTTTCCTTTTAAACATAAACCATAGCATGCAATAGCAGTTTCCCCCTGTACCCTGGTCTTGAACCTTCTTTATACACAAACCATACAAGAAGTATGGCAAGAAGTAGTTCTTGCCAGAACTAATTTATATTTCTAGTGTTAATCAGTGGGACACATAGGTCTATACAACCCCTTTCAATCTTGTTCATCTTCAATATGGTAATATTGCTTATAGACCCTCTAGAGAACTGCCTTCACTTCTATCTTATTCCCTTACATTGGAGTTCAACCCCATTAGCTAACCATTCACCCATCTTTAGCTTCTATGAGTCTCTAAGTCTCCTATATTCTATATTATAAGCCTTGGATTTCTTTTCTTTACCATGGTCATAAAATGAAATCATACAGTATCTATCCATTTGTTTCTGGCTTATTTCACTCAGCATTATGTCCTCAAGGCTCATCCATCTTGACATATGCTTCAGGACTTCATTTAATCTTTCTGCTACATGATATTCCATTGTATGCATATACCACATTTTGTTGATCCATTCGTCTGTTGATGGGCATTTGGTTTGTTTTCATCTTTTGGCGACTGTGTATAATGCTGTCATGAATGTTGGTGTGCAAATGTCTGTTTGCGCCATTGTTTTCAGCTGTTCTATGTATACACCAAGTAGTACTATTCCTGGGTCATACCACAACTCGATATTTAGTGTCCTAAGGAACCACCAAACTGTCTTCGATAGTGGCTGCCCCATTATACATTCCCACCTGTGTGTATAAGTGTCCCAATTTCTCTGCATCCTTCCCAACATTTATAGTTTCTGTTTGTTTAACAGCAGCCATTTTTATAGGTGTGAGGTGGTAGCACATTTCAGTCTTGATCTGCATTTCCCTTATAGCCAATGAAAATGAAGATCATTTCATGTTCTTTGAGTCATCTGTATTTGCTCTTCAGAAAAATGCCTATTCTTATCTTTAACCTATTTTATAATTGGGTTGTTTTTTATTTTTCTGTTGTTGAGTTGCATGATTTCTTTGTGTATACAAGATATCAAACCTTTTTTTAATATGTGATTTCCAAATATTATTTCCCATTGAGTTGGTTCCTCTTCATCTTTTTGACAAAGTCTTTTGAGGTGCAGAAGCATTTGTTTTGAGGACTTCTATTTATCTGTTTTTTCTTTTGTTGCTTGTACTTTGGGTGTGAAGTTTAAGAAGTTACCTTCTATTACCAGGCCTTAAAGATGGATCCCCTGTATTTTCTTCTAGAAGCTTTATGGTGCTAGTTCTTATATTTAGGTGTTTGATCTACTTTGAGTTCATTTTTGTATAAGATGTAAGGCATGGGTCCTTTTTCATTCTTTTGGCTGTTGATATCCAATTTTCCCATGCCCATTTATTGAAAAGATTATTTTGTCCTAGATCAGAGGATTTGGGGGCCTTGTGAAAAATCAGTTGACCATAGATTTGGTGGTCTATTTCTGCACTCTCAATTCAATTCCATTTGTCAATGGTTCTATCTTTGTGCCAGTACCATGCTGTTTTGACCACTATGGCTTTATAATAGGTTTTAAAGTCAGGGAGTGTTAATCCTCCCACTTTGTTCTTCTTTTTTAGGATGCTTTTAGCTATTTGGGGTCTCTTTCCCTTATAGTTCAATTTGATAGCTAGCTTTTTCAAGTCTTCAAAGTAGGTTGTTGGAATTTTAATTGGTACTGTGTTAAATCTGTAGATCAATTTGGGTAGAATTGACATCTTATATGTTCAACTGATTTTTGACAAGGCTGTTAAGTCCTCACAATTGAGTCAGAGCAGTCTCTTCAACAAATGCTGCTGGAAAAACTGGATATCCATATGCAAAAGAATGAAAGAGGACCTGTGTGTTGCATTTCATGCAAAAATTAACTCCAAGTGGACCAAAGACCTAAATGTAAAAGCCAGGACCATAAAACCAGTCACCCATTTCCTTGTAAGACAGGATTGGAAGTGCAGTTGTGCATGAAGGATCTGTTGAATGTCCCTCTGTCAGAAGATTTGGACCCCTGTGAACTGTATGCAAAAGTGAGAAGTTTTTTTTGTGAAATTTATATGGGTAGAACCACTGCCAGCCTGGACTCAAAAGGACAGAGAAGGGACAAATTGAAGACAGGGTCACTTCAAGGGTGGAACCATTGAAGCTGAGGCTCTGACCAAATATACCCTCCTTGGGCAAAAGAGTATATATACCCATGTATCTGAAAAGTCATGTCCATCCTGATGCTTAGAAGGGGCAGGCCTTCCAATCCATTATTCAGGGAGAGACCCAAAACATGAATGCCCAGAGATGATGGGCCTCTGCCCCAGGGTTTGTGGAGAGCATTGCTACAGTACAAAGACTTTGAAGTGATGGAACTCCTTATTCATCAGGTCTAGAAGACAAAACATTGATCTACAGATTGCTGGGGATTTCCCAGAGAACAGGGAAAGAAGAGGGATGCCACATGAGATGAAGAAAAATAAGACACACAAG
>PVIY010028279.1:0-33292 GCA_004026745.1 Myrmecophaga tridactyla
GGTCTTACAGCTTCAAACCACCACAGTACAAAGAACAAGAAATGGTGCCTAGGAACTGGAATAGGGAAGAAACTCCGTACAGACCTGGCGTGACCTGCAGCCTGTGACAGCAAGCTTCTTGTGCTTGGTCAGATATGGCCCACTTCTTCTGACTCACTGGGGATGAATGGGACTCTCAGAAGAGACCTAAGGAGACATTTTAGGAACCATGAAGTCTCCAGCAGACTATTAAAGAAATGCAGAATTTTGGGAGATACTGCTTTGGGCTTTGGGGTAAAGAAAAAGATTTGAATGACATCAAGGTTAAACTTTACCTGTGTTCCCAGAAAATAGAGCTGGTTAGGAAATTGCCCTGGCTTTTTGCATTCTGGGAAAGGGCTAACAGCAAAGGACGAGTCTGCAGTTATTCTAGACTAGTGACTGTCCATCCTGCCTTGTGACTCTCTTGAGACTCATAGATGATTCAAATTCCTTTGACTTTCTGCCTCTATAAAACCCAGGCCCCCTTCCTTTTCTTTGAGATGTTCATTATTACTGAACACCCTCCCTATTGCAATAGCCTAAGTAAAATCGTTTTCATAACTTCCTGGTACATTTTGTCTTTCACAAGTGATACATAGACTGGCTCCATAATTGATGCCAATGAGCAAGATCTTGTTTCTTTGAATAATATTTCAAGATTTTTGAGAAATGCGATCTTGGCTGGAAATGAAGCACATCTCATCTAAATAAGAAAGGTGCTGGAGTCAGCCTGGTCTAATCAGGAAGACAAATCTTTCAGACAAACCTATCATTCCTTTTAGTATGGAGGACACAGGGTTGCAACAAAAATAGGAGGAAAGAGAATGCAAGAGATAAATTGGAAAGTGCATGTACTTGGAACCAGCCCAGCATTTAAAAACCAGGCTGTGTCGCTAACTAGCTGTGTGATTAGGGGTGAGCTTGGTGGAATTGCTGTTCCCTGTGGACACTTCTTTTGCACTTCCAGTTGAATCTTGGCTGTCAGTCAAGCCATACATCTCTGCTTAGGCTTTTTCTGTGTTAGTGGGTATATCTGGTTCCATTCCAGGGCTCTCATCATTTCTCCTTTTCTGTATGTCTCTGAGTAAGCTGTCAAACTTCGCCAATGGAACCTATGTTTGAAAATAAATTATTTAAAGTTTAATTTATGAAAGCAGAGAAGTGGAAATACAGGCTTATCAAGAATAAGTGATTTTATATTAATCTTGTTTCCTTCTTTGAACAGAGACTAGATTAATAGATCAGAAATATATGAGAGGAAAACCCTCACTGAGGCACTGGAGATGATTCCCATGTGGATGTAATGGAGATGTGTGGGGTAGGTAAAGTGAACCTACAGTAAATGTACTCAGGGAAGACTAATTAGGACAAAAGTTGTGTTTCAATGCAAAACTATGCATTGTCGACGTAGGGTGCAGCCTTATTCTGGGTTATCAGAGTCTAGGCTTTCATTATATTTAAGCTATTAATGACTCTTTATAAATTGATTGGCATGCAAATTTTGTGTTTTCCACTAGAGTTTTGATTAACTTCCATCTGTGGAAAATCTAATTTTGCCTCCATTTGCCATTCAAATCCTTTACTCCATACACATTTATGCTGTTGGACTTTTCCTTTGAACTGGTTATAACATCTGCCGGGTTGCTTCATTGGGTGAGTAAAATAATATTTTTAACACACATGTTCATTTCTATATCAGTATGAGAGTCATGGCTTTACCTTTTCTGAAAATTATCTTTTAAAACTAATGACAACTGAAACTAACCATATTGTGTTAAAAAATACCAAGACCAAGTACACTTTCCTATGTTGACAATTAACTTGGTACTCCAGCAATGACCAGATCCTGGAAGATAACCCTGTGAACAAATGAAATAGCTTACTTATCAAGATTAACAGATTGCTCACATGAAAACATTCAATTCAGTTGTCCACCAGTCCAAAATTAGTAATACCTCAAACTTCCCAAGTCTATCTGATCCCTACCATGCTGGACCAGCCTTGAAATAACCCAGCCTATAAATACCGTTCCCCACATTCCTTCTTGGAAGACATTATGGGGTTTGTTAAGGGAGTGCCCCCTTTGGGCTAATGGATAGAAATTCTTTGGCTGTGTGTGCATGTTTATGCAAGGTAGGGTTGGGTGATGTGGCCAAAGGAATTATGGCCATCAGCTGCTTCTACTGGATGATGTATGTTGAGTGCCCAATATGGGATTATGGAATCAAGTTGTCTTTCTCTTTTCTTTTCTTTTTGAAGCAGAAGTCAAGTCGTGTCTGCCCTGCTGTCAGCATGCTAGGCATCCAAGTCAAGGGTTAGCAATGTCTAGCACAATGTTACACATATATTATCTGCCCAAAATGAATTTGCAAGTATATGCAAATGGTAAGAAATCATTATTCCTAAAAACCTAAAAACTTGAGCAAGCTTAAATAAAGGAAAAAATCAGATATGGTTATAGGTTTGTTTGAATTTTTTTAAGTATCTTTTTACTTATTAATGTTCTCATTATATTTAAATGTGCCGAATGAATACAGTTCACTTATTTCTTTCTAACTGAACTGGTCTGATCTTTCTCATGAGCACCACCCCCCACCACCCCTGGATGTGGGGAAGAAGTAGGAAGAAAATACTTAGCTTGATCTGTTAATCTCAGTTCAACCTCATAAACTGAATCCTATTTTTAATTGACTTGTCCCTTGGGCTACTGGTTGGTTTAGTCTGCCAGGTTTGCCAGTTAAAATACTACTTACTGTTTGGCTTAAACCACACAGATTTACTATTTACTATTTCACAGTTTAGGAGGCCAGACATTCAAAATCAAGGTCTCAACAGCCATTCTTTCTCCTGGAGCCTGGAGCTTTCTTGCTGGCTTCCTGCAGTCCTTGGCCGTTCCTGGCTTGCATCTCCGCTCTGGCACATGGCTTCTCCTTCCCTGTTCAGTGACCTGTGTCTCTGTCTAGATTTCCTCTCCTTATAATGACCTGAGCCACATGGATTAAGGCTCATCCTGATCCAATTTGTTCTCATCTAAATAGGATCTTCAAAGATTCTGCTCAAAATGAGCCCGCACCTTAACTAATGAAGACATCTTTAAAGGTATTATTCACAGACGGAATAATACACAATTCTGTGGGTTAGGATGTGAACATGTCTTTTGTGGAGGTTGGGATTCATTCCCCCAAAAGTGGTGTATGGGATGGGAGGAAAGTTTATCTTGCCCTTCTGATACTAGGGGGAGGGTGTTTGGATCCCATCTTGGTCCACTTTCAGCAGGTTTCTGACCTGCTTCTCTCTCTTCCAGCTATCCCCTACAGCAACAGGAGCACCTGTTATGTGCAAGACCTCTCCAGAGGCTTCCAGCCAGGAGCATGCCACCAGCCCCTAAATTCTCTTCCTTTTAGCACCAATACCAGTGATTCTAAAATCTTCCCACTACTCTCTACAGGGTCCTGGCCACAGAGAAGGGAAAGTGAGGCATCTGTAGTTTAATCTCTTCTATTTTCTTCCCACAATTCCCAGAGCCCATAAGTCCTTTGCTTCTACTTCCTATCCATCCAGGTCTTCCATAAAGTAAACTCTCAGATCTAATTCAGAGCTGAGGGTATGCAAAGATTTTTCCAGGGTACATACATGCAGTGTCTTTAAGAGAACAGATTTTTAGACTTTCCATTTCTTTTTGTATTCTTCACACATTTGATCCGTTTGAGACTTTACCTGTGATTTTTTTTCCTCACCTCAGCTTTCACTGTCACCCTTCTCATTTTAGTGAAGAAAACCTTTCTTCTCTCCATTTGTGAACTTACCACACTGCCTCTGTGTGTGAAACTCTCCATAGCACTGAACTAAAGAATAATTAAAACGCCACTTTCACTGATGAGGAATTAAATGACTATAAGGATTGAAAATAGTTTCACACATTAAGAGGTTTTCATTCTTTACATTTAAAACAAAACATTAAAATTATTCTTGATAGTGAGCCATCATGTGATTTTTGGCATACAATTCAAAAACAATTTCTAAAAGTGCAGAAAACTGCTATAATTAAACTTGTTATCCCATCTCCTTATTTAAGTAAATAGGTTTCTTAGATTATGTCCACGGTACAGTACAGGGTTCACTCAGCAGTCTTGGCATCACGACCCTGAAAGACCAGGCAGTATGTGCCTGTAGACTGGAAAATTTGCATTACTATCAACTTTCTACAAATTAACTTCTAAATCCAGAGTCGTAAATAGCCTCTTCAAAGACAAGCAACCGCACATCCCTCCTCCCCACCCCTGGACTGATCAGATAATTCAGAGGGGCTCAGGCATGGCATTCTTCAAAGGCTATCCAATAATCTCTTTGTCCATTCCAAGATTGTCACATTTTCCTTACAATTATCAACTCAATGCAGCCATTTCCTCTTCTCCAGGCACATTTTAAGAGTATTTATCCCAACTAAAGAGTCGCTTAGATTACTGGGTCTCACTAAGGTTTGCCCGAATTTATTCTTCCTCCCTCAGTTACTTGGCGAGGGTAGAGGAGCTCAAATGGAGGGTCAGTTCAGTCCCAACAAATATCAATGAGTAAACCAAAGACCACAGGGCTAACATGATTACAAATGTGAGTCAGTGGATTTGTCTGGCAAGGGAATACATTCCAGTCAAGAAGTACATGGAAGGGTTTCTTGATGGGGAAAAAGTGAGTGTCTTTAAATGATAGAAAAAGTGGGAGTTCATGATGGTTATGCCAAGTAACATCGCAAGCTACCACACTGGAGAACAAAATGGGTCTGAAAGTTTGTCCATAGTTTCATAAAAAAACATCCTATTGTTCATTGGCCTAAAAACTGCCTTCAGTTAGGTCCAGCTATAATTGAGCATCTAAATGCATGTTTGCTTGCTTGCTTTGATTTTGAATTAGCTTCTGCTGGTTATAATCATTTGTGATTTTTTTAAAGTTGGTTTTGAGATCTCCTTAGCAAGTTCTGCTATATAAAGGTAAAACGTCCTTTACACAAAGGAATTATTATTGTTTGCACGTTTTACTTATAGCATAAGTATGTTTGTGACTCCATTACTGTGTCTATTTCTTTTTTCTCTCTCCTAGGTCTAGACAGTGAACTTCTCAATGAGAAGAATCATTGTCACCTTTTTAACTCCAGTCTCTGGTAACATATATCAGGTACAGAGCACATATTAAAGTATTTGACAAAAGGAGTAAAAAGTATTATTTGTTGATTAAATGAAGCTCTGGCTAATAATAACTATGCCCCTTTTGTGATTCAGGCCCTTTACATAATTGATCACAATCCCCAAACCAGACCCCATGTTCCCCATTTTAGAGATGAGAAGAAGCTCAGAAAGCTTAGATGCGTGGCCCAAAGTTGATAAGGTTCAGAACCCAATCAAGCTACCAGAGTCAGCTGCCCCCAGGAGAGAGTGGACCACAACCCCTGAAGGCATGAAGTGGAGGGACCTGGGCAGAGGATTCCAGGAGAGCCTGAGCTTTTCTTTCATGAGCTTGGTTCCGGGTTCTGCATGAATTCCAAATGATTTCTGAAAGAACCAGTGAGAAAACAAATATATTAGTCAGGGTTCCCTAGAGAAACAGAACTGACAGGAGATATTTGTAAATAGAAGATTTATAAAGGTGTCTAACATAACCGTGGGAATGGAAGAGTCCAAAATCCATAGGGCAGGCTTTAAAGGTGCCGGCTCTGATGAAGGGTATGGACGAACTCCACAGGAGAGGCTCGCTGGCTGAAGAAGCAGTGACAGTCTTTCTTTGACCTTAAAAGTCTTCACTGCTGGAATTATCTCATCATGGGAAATACACCTTAGTTGATCGCAGATATAATCAGCCACAGATATAATCAACTGACTGATGATTTAATACACCAGCCTTCTTGTTTATCAACCAGGCATGAAATATCCTTGCAGCAACTGTCAGGCTCGTGTTTGCCAGACCAGACAACTGGGCATCATCACCTGATCAAGCTGACACCAGAACCTAACAGTCACATCAAGGGCTGCCACTAAGGAGTAGCAATAGGGACACAGAAGAAATTCTCATTCAGAGCATTTCTGGCAATGTAAAATGTTTTTCTGATTTGCTCCCTAAATGAATGGAGAATGTAGCACTGGGCCCAGCAGCACTAGAATGCATCACCCCAGGGAGGTAAAAGACTCAGGACCATGCAGCTAAGCTCACAGGCCTGAGGACGTGGCACAAGGTACAGATCTTGAAAATTCCACTAGTGACAAGAATCATGCCCTGAAGTTTATGCATGTGGTCACATTTTAGCTGAAAGTTTGTTTTAAGAAGTGAATTGCCAGAATCTTCCAAAACTCCTTTTTGCATTTGCTCAAGTTAAAGAAGTTCTACATTATTTTTATGGTATCTTTTTTATTGATATTTTTTTCTGATCTTAGAAAAAGATTGAAAGTAAAGGAAAGTTGAAAAGAAACAGAATCCTTCATAATTTCACCATTCAGTGTTAATCAGTGATAATGTTATGATATCTTTCCTTGTTCAATATATGTATGTGCTATAAACTACACAACTGCCAAAATTGCAATTATAACATATATTCATATAAGTTCATGAATGTATTTACACATATATATGCATATGCTTTTGCTTTCTCTTTTTTTGTACTTAAATTTAGATCATAAGCATATCCTCATGTTTAAAAAAATATTTTTAATGACTACATAATATTTCATCATATGTTTATACCACAATTCATTCAACCAATATTCTTTGGCTGGATATTTAACATTTTTCTTTTGTTTTCAACGTTATAAATAATGGGAAGAATCCTCACTCTCTAAAACCCCCTCCTTTTTAATAATCCTAATTTTAAATTCAATAGAAAATCCTGTGATGAAGCAAAAAAGTTTTATCCTATATAGTCTGGTACAGTAGCCACCAGCCGCATGCGGCTCTTGACAGGTGACTAGTGCAACGGACTTTTTCATTTTATTTAATGTTAATAGATGTAAATTTAAATAGCTACATGTGGCTAAAAGCTACCACTGGGCAACAGAACTGGGGGAGTTCAGCCACCCGCTTGCCCTCAGGACTTACTTATATGCAGGCATACCGCCATCGTGTGGTCATTTGGAATATTGCCGCGGTAATTGTTTGAAACCAAGGTGTACACTGAACTCTAAGCACGATGCTTAGTTGTATTCTCTCGATGTTCATGGATTAGATGATCCCAACCAATGTTTTACCTAAAGTATCTACAAAGGTTGAGATTGCAAAAATGCAATCAGTGCATAGGAAATGTAGACCAATTCACGGGGTGGGGGTGGGGGTGGGGGCTGCAAAAGCTGGGCGAGCACCATGAATGAACATTTTGCTTCCACTTGGGGTAGAACCACTTTGGGCCCAACCTTCCATAAAAATGT
Source organism: Myrmecophaga tridactyla (assembly GCA_004026745.1). Taxonomy (NCBI): domain Eukaryota; kingdom Metazoa; phylum Chordata; class Mammalia; order Pilosa; family Myrmecophagidae; genus Myrmecophaga; species Myrmecophaga tridactyla. The sequence continues at coordinate 7,425 of PVIY010028279.1, forward strand.
GAAATCTATCAGCGCCTAAGGCCATGCTGCCTTTCTCCACTTCCTTTCAAAAGATCTTTTTGCCTCACAATTGTGTTTAAACTCTTTCCAGGTAGGAGTTTTCCTACCTATTAATCTGCATTTATGCCTGCTTGTTTACCCTGCTCTACAGAGCTACTGAGCGGTTTTGTTATCCAGTCTCCACCGTAAATTCTTCTCTGTTTGGCCTATTTTGCCCCAATGATCCAACTCTTAATCCCCCTCGAACCGAATCTAGGACACGATTCTCAAATTAGCCTTCATGTATAGATGTGTATAAATTGCAAATATATGAATTATTAATGACTTAAATAGAGGACAAAATTAAGAATCCCCGCTTTCTCCAGCTAAGTTTTGAACTAATTTAAGAGATAGTTCCAAACTATCCAATCCATTGACAATGGAGTAAAGCAGATGAAGATAAAAACATCAGTTTATTACTGATAGAACTGTTTTAAGATGTGGCTCTGAGTTGGGGCAACGATGGAAGTTCTAGTAGTGAACTCCAGAATTAGACATTTCTCCCAAAGCACAGACAACTCTGGAAGAGCTCAGATTACCCCCCACGGGAGTGGTCCTCTAACAATACATCAGAGGGTGCATGTATGGGCACACATGGCAGGAGGGTAGGAAGCCGGGAGCCTATACCCTGCTGGGCAGGTAACCCACATTCTCTTATTAATAATCTATTCTACTTTCGTAGTAAGAATTAGAGGTAGCTCACTCAGAGTTTGGGAGTGTTTTGTGATCATCTCTCCTCACGGAAACTGGAAGATTGGGAAAAAGCATTCCCACTAATGGAAATGAATGAATGACATTGTAGCATGATGTTGATCAAGATTTTAACTGCTTGACAGTCACTTAAGCTTTGCTTGAGAACTTCAGGGGAGAAAAACAGGCATTTATTCATCTTTACATGGCCCTCTTCATCACTGTACATCTTCCCAACCTGAAGGGTTTTAGTTAGAGACTGTAATAAATAACGCTCAGAAGGAAATAATAAATACCATCAAATGCCATCAAACCACACATCTAAAAATGCTGCCTCAATTTGTCTGGAAGACATTGTAAACTCCGTGCTGACTCAAAATCAAAAGAATTAACTGGAAAATCAATACAGATGATACAATTGTGTAGAAAGGCAGCTTGTTACAATACAAAAGGGGGGAATCAATAACTACCTAACAGCAATATAGCAAGAATAACTGGCTTAAAATATAATAAACTATTTAATTCACAATAGCAATAAAAATATCAAATTCTCAATGTAGGAATTCACCCTAAGGAAATAATTGCCATTGCAGTTAAGACTTTATTATAGGGCATTTATCACAGAAATGTTTATAATCATTCTCATAAAATAATGGTGATAGTAGGTTTTTTTAATGTGCTAACTTGTCAAAAAAAAAAGTGCAAAACAAAACAAAAACACTTACTTCTATATTGTCCCCACACCTAAAGAAAAGTAACTGACTGGTCCGTGAAACAACAAACCCGAGAAACACATCACTAGACCCACAAATATGTCCCTCAAGGAGTTGGTGTGAAGAGTAATATTTGTAACTATCTGGATTTCAGGGAACCCAGCCAGAGATCATCTCCTCCAGTGAGAAGAGATTACAGGAAGGTCACCTTATGTTATTAAAAGTGATTGCCACACTGCTGCCCCAGGAGGGTCCATGAGGGCACTTGGGGTAACTAGTCTCAAAAGCATAGGGAGTATGCTATGTAGCTGTATTGTTCAAAAAAAGGATTTAGCTAGGCCGTTCTGAGTCAAGAGAGGAAATGCAAAAGCTTCCCAGTTCCAGGTATAGGGAGAAAAGGAGATAGTGTCCTATTCCAGGAGGCGTTCTGAGAACCAGCCATGAACCATCTGAGAATGCCGAAGCACAGAGCCCCGTAACCTTGGGGGTCAAAGCATGGTACTTTTTTTAATAAAGTCTTGCACCAAGGCCAGGATCACAAAGCACCAATGCCTCCAGCTGCCAGACAGGCAATGTTCTGTTTGCATCAGACTGGGTCTAAAAAAGGCTACAGAAATGTCACCAGGCTTGCCATCAGCTGTGTGCTGTACCCAGAGAGGCAGGTATGAGCCATTGATCAAAACACTGTAGCTATAGAAGAAGCCACTTCTGAGGGCTGAACTTACTCCACAGTCAGTTAGTTTGTGGCGTGGACTGATGTAGAGAGTTAATCCCCCTTCAGAGGAGCACAGCAGACCATGGAGTAAACTGGCCCGGGAAGGCAGACTCTACGCAGGTCACAGCCTTCTTCTCTTGCTTGTGGCAGGGCCAGTGTCAACAGAAGTGCCCATGGCAGCGAAGGGCAGAGGTGAGAGTGAGCTCATCCAGACAGTTCCCTCTCCAATTTCAGTTCTCGGACAATGACGGTTGAGGCAGAGCTGGAAGAGTACAAAAAGAGATAAGATACTAGGTTTTCTGTTAACAGAACAGGCAGGGGGCCTGAAAAATTAACTGGAAAAATGTCAGATAAGACAATACTTCTACTCTATATTTTTGGTGCAATCATATCAGTTTCAGAGCTTCCTTCCTCCATCCCTTCATCCTTGCTTCCTTCCTTATTTCCATCCTTCCCATCTTCCTTCTCTGTTCCCTTCTCTCTTTCTCTCACTCTGCCCTTTTTCCTTCATCAGATCAGAAACTCTGTCAGAGTACATTATAAAATCTCCCTTCTCAGTCTGGATAATTAACGTGGAGACTTTGTTTTCCCAGTTATACCAAATAGTTACTGAGTGTGGGAATTTTTTTTCCTCTCTTCAGTCTAACTCCTTCCTGTAGGACTTGCTATAAATCATCCATTGGTCAGAAGACACTCCAAGGTTGAAGATCTTTCTATTCATTGCCTCTATATGCACCAATTTTCCCATCCGATTTCCTCCCATCCCTCCATTCTCCATAGCCAGGGTCCTAAATGCAATGTTGCTGACTGGTAGATGAGCCCAACTGACAGCCGGTGGCACTGCTTCTCAACCGAAATGCCTAAGCATTAGCATAGGGAATGCTGTCTCTTTATCTACCAGAAAATTTAGTCTAAGTTCCAAGGAAACGGGAATTGCCAGAGAGTAGATTTTTTTTTCAGAGAGTAGATTTTTGAACCCAACTTCTTAAAAATTGTCATAGTGTGTCTTAGAATCTCCATATTTAATTAGTGTTCCAAATGATTCCAATTCAGATGGTCCACAAATCACATTTTCTGAAATGAAGATGTTTGGAGTTATAGGGTTTTGACCTTCAGAATCAGATGGGATAAGGGTTTCTGTAAGATTTATCTTTTACTCCCTAAACCAGTTTCTGAGGACTTATTGGCATAAGATCTTATGTCTGTTGCTAGTGGTGAAGATGTTTTTTTACCCTCCATGAACTCTCAATTTAAAAAGGGACTGCATGATAAATGGCTAAAAATAATCCAAAATAGGATGAAATGCTTTGGACGTAAAACTAGCCGAGAACTATGGGAACACAGTGGTGGCAGTAAATAATTCTACCCGAGGGGATAGACTTCATTAAGGAAGTATTATCCTGAAGGAAAATCACATTTCCTTACACAATAGAGGTAATATTATTCTAAGTATTATAGACAGATAGAAACAAATACACAGAAGTACAAATCCAAGTTGGGCTCTTAAAATGTTCAGCTGCTCAGGGTAGCCAGACCTTAGATTGGGGAACAAGCAATGGAAGATGCTGGAAAAGCAACCTGGGCCCAGCTTGCAGAGGCCCTGAATTCTGGCTGCTTTTATAGGCCATAAGCAACTACTGAAGAATCTCCATCAGGTCTCACTGCTTTCTCAGTTTGCCAGAGCTGCTGTGACAAAATTACACAGTTGCTTGATTTAAAGCACAGAACTGTATTGTCTCATGGCTTCAGAGTCTAGTACCAAGGTTTGCATTTCTCCTGGAATCTGTAGCATTCTGGCAATCCTCCACCATGTGGCAATCTCACCCTCCTTGTGCATGCTCCTCTGATTTCCACTGACTTCTGGTATCTTCTGACTTTTGACCTCAGAAGAACCACTGAGTTTGGAATTTCCTTTGCTTATAAGGACTCCGGTCATATGGGTTAAGGCCCATCCTAATTCAACCTAGCCTCTTCTTCACAGCATCTGCAAAGAGCCTATTCACAAATGAGTCCTCACCATAACTAATAAAAATATCTTATTTACCAATGGGTTCACACCTACAGGAACATGGGTTAAAATCTGAACATTTCTTTTGTGAGGAGCATTATTCAGTCCCCAACAGGAGGAAGCTCTGGTGTGAAGTAAGGGGAAGACTAAAATAGAAAAGATATGTTATGAGGCTGATGTAACTGCCTGAGAAATCCTGAAGGGCTCCCTATGATCCAGAACAATCTGTGTGACTGAACAGGCAGAAGCTGATGGGGATGTGGGAGGGGTGGAGGCAGAGCTGGTTTTAGAGCCCAAGGGGAATTCCAATTACACAGGTTGCTTACTTTCTGATTTTTTGTTGTTGTTGTTATTACTTACTTTCTGACCCTTAAGTTACCTTTTTCTTTTTTTCATTGGCAAAAATGCTGCACATATTTTAAAAAATCAGGTCTTTTCTCTGGACATCAGTAACTTACAAGATCAGTGAGGGGGTATTTGAGGAGGGCTTTAGTTTTGGCAGGTCATGCCAGTTTCCTTTTCTGGAATTGTTTTATCCTACCTTGTGCATCTTAGACTTCATGGTTCTATATCTGTCTTAAATCCTAGCTTGTGCTAATAATCATCTCTTAAAAGTTTGATGTACAGAACATCTTCTCAAGTTATCTCATGATGTTAGCTACTTTGATATTCACATTATTAGAATGTGGTAGGGAAGGAAATGTATTGCTCCCTTCATCCATCAGCACATCTTATTTTTATATATTTCAGTATAAGTTGGAAATACCAGTACATTTGCCCTAAATAGCTCAGCATGAATATCCTTAACTAGAGTTTAATATTTGCTTATAAATTTTCACGTAAAATTTACATGTGATGCAACGTAGATATCTTTTGGGTATCATTTAATGAGTTCAGACAAATGCATACACCCGTGCAATCCAAATCCCTGTTCTCATAATTTGCCACAGTTTCTGTAGCAAAGTACTACAGATTAATTGGACCAAGTATCCAAAATTTATTGTCTGCATTTTGGAGGCTGGAAATTCAAAATCGGGGTGTCAGCAAGATCTTGTTTCCTGTAAAGCATATAGTGTTCTGGTGGTAACTTGCTTGCAATCCGCAAATCAATCTCTGCCTCTGTCACTTGGCCAACTCCCCATCTCTCTCCTCCTACTGCTTCCAAATTTCCTCTGCTTATAAGAACTCCAGTCATACTGGATTAAGGCCTACCCTGAATCAATTTAGCTTCATTTTAACCCACAGCATTTCCAAAGATCTGATTTACAAATGGTTCAATCCATAGGACGGGGTTAGGATGTGATTCAATCGTAGCACCTGTCAAGATACAGAACATTACTTCATCCCAGGAAGTCATCTCATGTCCTTTCCCAGTAAATCCCAACCCCCACCTCTCAGGGGTGATCATTGTCCTAATTATTTTTCCACTATAAATTAGGTTTGCCTGTTCTAAGACTTCATGTTAATGAAACCATATCTCAAGCATTCTTGTGTAAGACTTGACATTCAGCATGATATTATTGAGATTCATCCATGTGTTGTATACATCAATAGTTCATTCGTTTTCGTGGCTAGATAGCATTAAAATCTGCAAATATTCTCCAGTTTGTTTCCCCACTCTATTGATGGATCACTGAGCTGTTTGCAATTTTTGGCTGTTATGAATAAAGCTGCTATGAACATTCAGGTAGGAGAGTTTTCGTGGCAGTATATCTTTACTTCTCTTTGGAAGAAACCTGGCAATGAAATGGCTAGGTCATAAAGTAGGTATCTATTTAATTCCCTAAGAAACTGCCATAACTTTTATGAAATGGTTGTGCATTTTAGCCCTTTTACACTACCACATGCAAAATATGTGGGACTTCCAGTTGTTCTACATCCTCAATAACTTTGTCAGTCTTTTTCAATTTTTGCCACTTTTATATATTGGAAGTGGCATCTGGGATTTTAACCGACCTAAATGTTGGCTATTTCATTTTATTTATTTATTTATTTGTTGCAGAGGAAAAAGCCCACAGGGAAGGGCATGGGCCTGATTCAAGATGCTGTAGGAGTTGAATAAAAACACAGGTCACTGCAAGGATCAACTGCCAGGGAAGTCTTGAGTGGGATTTGGATTATATAATTAAGTGAAAAATGAGATTGACCTTCTACTGGAAGAACAACCAGAAAGAGGCCCCAAGTTTCAGGCATGAAAAAAAGCAATGTTTAAAAAAAAAAAGAGGGAGATATCCCTGTAACCCCACAGGCAAAACTTTGCTAGTTAGTAGGGCCTTCATAATTATAACACCACCTTCTGATCCCATGCCAAGGTTTGGCTGTCTGCCATGTCTTTTGCTACCCCTATTCAATTATATTATTTCTCATTTTTAATTTTTCACCACAAAATTCAAACTAAATTATCAGCATATTGGTAAGAGACAGAGGACTTGCCCTATGTGAGCAACAAACAGAATGTAAAAGTTTCACCTATGCCTTCTATTATTTTGGACTCAGAAGCACAATGAATAGCTTGTGCTTCTACACATGTGGAGAAAGCATCATCATAATAAATATAATAAAAAGTTTTTTGATAATCAACACAAAAGTTAAAATCCCCAAACCAGGTTTCCCCTTCCAGTAGCCCCTACTGAGAAATTCGACCCCTTAAAGTCAATTAACCATCTAAGTTAAGCACATCTGGCCCAATTAAAAAGAAAGCCTCACTTATGCTTAACCCATCTCTATATCATTAGCATGTCCCTGCTCCAATCAGCAAAGTCCAGAATTTTCTTTTTTCTGTTTATAAAACTGCCCTCAAGGCATAGGATTTTGCATGTTTGTGCTGAGTGATGCCCCAATAAATTCCAGAGTGATTTGAACAGTGAGTAAAAAAGTATTTGCAAAGTCCCCTTGGGAGAATGGTGAGAAAGGGGGAAAATTCAACTTCCCCAAGTGGAGAATTCTTGATATTCTCACAAGCAGTGGGGACAACCAAAGCAATAGGCTGAGTCCCCAGTCTTGGGGTTTGTTCATATGAAACGTAACTCCACAAAGGATAGGCTAAGACTACTTAAAATTAGGCCTAAGAGTCACCCCCAAGAGAACCTCTTTTGTTGCTCAGATGTGGCCTCTCTCTCCAGCCAACACAGCAAGCAAACTCACCGCCCTTCCCCTGCCTACGTGGGACATGACTCCCAAGAGTGTGGACCTTCCTGGCAACGTGGGACAGAAATCCTAGAATGAGCTGTCTCAGCAGACAGCATCAAGGGATTGAGAAAACCTTCTTGACCAAAAGGGGGAAGAATGAAATGAGACAAAATAAAGTGTCAATGACTGATTCCAAACAGAGTTGAGAGATTATCCTGGAGGTTATTCTTATGCATTAAATAGATATCACCTTGTTAGTCAAGATGTAGTGGAGAGGCTGGAAGAAACTGCCTGAAAATGTAGAGCTGTGTTCAGTAGCCATGTTTCTTGAAGATGATTGTATAATGATACAGCTGTCACAATGTGACTGTGTGATTATGAAAACCTTGTGTCTGATGCTCCTTTTATCTGCCTAATCAACAGACAAGTAAAACATATGGAATAAAAATAAATAATAGGGGGAACAAATGTTAAAATAAATTTAGTAGACTGAAATGCTAGTGATCGATGAAAGGGAGGGGTAAGGGGTATGGTATGTATGAATATTTTTCTGTTGTCTTTTTATTTCTTTTTCTGAATTGATGCAAATGTTCTAAGAAATGATCATGATGATGAATATAGAACTATGTGATGATATTGTGAATTATTGGTTATATATGTAGAACAGAATGATCATATGTTAAGAATGTTTTTGTTTGTTAGTTGTTATATATATATATATATATATATATATATATATATAAAACTGCCCTCACACTCCCTGGGCTTGGTGCTGATTTCATTTTTGTAACTGATTATCTTCCTTGCTTCAGCAATCTTGTTGTCCTAAATAAAATGCTATAAACTGCAACTCGACTACAGTTTGTCTTTCAACACTGAGAAGGGTGCAGTTTAATCTCTGTTTCAGTTTAAATTGGCCTGCTATTTTTTCTACATTGCTTCCATGTTGTTTTTCCTTGGTAGTTAATATGATGCAGTGCATAAGAAAATAAGCCTTGCATAGTAAGACACACCTGAGGTTTGGCTCCGGCTCTTGAGAAAGTGAATCTATAAAATGGAGATGTTAATGGAACTCACCTCATAAAATTGTTGAGAGGATTATGCAGGATAATGCATGGACAGTGTTTAGCACAGTCCCTGGCTCATAATAATTGCCCGATAAACGTCAGCTGTTTTTATTACTCTCTTTGATCACATTTTCCAATTTCACCGATTTTGCACTCTATTGTTTCTGGATCACAATATTAAATACGCAAGCACATGCAGGAAGCATAACACACTGTTTGGTGACCTTAATTTGCTGATAAATTCTTATTATCATTCAATGTGGTCCAATCAATATGTTTCTCCTCATTTCTCTTCTTTGCAATAGTTCATTACTTGTTTGGGGCCCTTTAATATGAAGTAAATGAACAAATCCAATTTGCTTTATTATTAGACTGAAATATGTTCAATTTTCAGGCCCAAAAGGGACACTGAAGATGAAAATGTGAACTATGAGGTGAGGACTCCTGCACCTCATTTATTCTTCTTAAGCACCAAAGTTTGTTGCCCAGGTACTTGCTTGGCATGGGGATGTGGTGGTGATAAACACATATGTTTTTTGTTCCTGAAACTCACATTCAAGAATGGAAAATAATGCTGAGTAAGTAATTTTATCTGTAATTAGATCCTTGAAGGAGAAATTCAGAGCACTGTAGATGCTTTCAGAAGGGATCTTACTTGGGGTCAGGAAAAGCTTTGCTGAACCCCAAAAGGTAAGCTTGACCTGGTGAAGGGAAGTTAAGAGTAACCTGGGTGAGGAAGAGGAGAAGTGACTAGAGAACAGCAAATGAGGAAAAATATGAGACAGGAAAGAAATTATCCATATGGGAAGGCAAATTGTTGAAATGGTCAATTTGCTCTTTGTCCCTTAACTCTCTACACCCTCACCCTTTGTCAATCCACTATTGCTCCTTATTCCTTCCCTTTTCTTTATTTTTCTTTCCATTCTCATTCTTCTTCATTTTGAAAATCTTAAGCAGTGGGTAAGATTGGGATGCAGGATTGGATTGTGTGTGGAAAGTATAGGTTTACCCTTTCCCCCCACCCCCCGGGAATACCGTAACTGAAGACCTTCCGCCCACATTTCACTCAGCTGCTACTGTGCCTGCCCTCCCTCTCGTTGGGAACCACTCATTGGCCCTGGGCCTCGTCTTCTGTGTCACCTTCACAGGCTGTGTTTGGGCTCATATTGTGGGTGGATTGGTTCTAAGTCAGTTACAGACTTTCCCATTTAATCCCTTCCTTAAAACTCCCACCCAGAATTCCGTTCGGCATTGAGAACCATCGTTTCTGAGCTTCTGCGTTCTCGCTTCCATTGTGTTGGGAAGGTTTCATCAGCTGCAGACAACAAACGAGCACTGGCTGCAGCATTTGATCCAACACTGTCGGAAAAGCCGATGCGTTCCCTCATTGGATGCTAATCACATACACACAAACACACAAAAAATTTCTTTATGGGTATTTATTTGTTTTACTGGGTGTTTGGCTCTTGTTTTTGTTTGGCTAGTTTGTTTCAGGCACAGACCCAAGATTGTGTAAATTCGTTTTGTGATTGTTTGTAAAGCTACCAAAACAAGCTCTCAGGAGTAAAGGAAGAAGCCCCAGGAAAGTAAATATATAGAAAAATGTTCACAGGGCTCTGGAAAATAGAACAACTGGTCAAGTCCAATAACAGACTTGAGTTCTTTAGTATGTAAGTTCCATGATGACAACAACTTTGTTGATTTTGCTCACTGCTGTCTCCTGAAAAAACAACTGTACCCATCAAACTCTGGTTCTTTAATAAGTATCTTCTGATTAAATAGATGAATACAGGCAGCAGTAACATTTGGAGACAACTACCTATAAAGAAATCAGTGAGCAAATTACATTGGGTTTCTTTCCCTAAAGCGATGCATCAGATACAAGCATGCATTATTGTCTATCTACTTACAATGGGTCTACTTCCCACCCCCCAAGATGGTCCTGTGCCCAGACCTTCCCAGGAATGTCTCCTGAGTTCTTTTCAAAGACCATCTCAAGCTTAGGGCTATACACTTGTTGTTAGAGTCAAACTGTGTTTCCATCACTGGAGATCAAATATGGGGTGATGTGTTCTTTCAGTTGAGTTAGCTCCCATCACTGAAAGTGTTACAGAAATGGATGTGATTGGGCCCATCCGCTAAGTGGTTTTTGGTACTGGGAAGACACTTTGGAATTAGCTGGTGCCATCCCCAAATGTCTTTTCTGAGTCCTGCAGCCCCTGTCCCTATTCTCCACTGCTAGAAGTGACAGAACCCCACCCCAGAACTCAGGGACTCAGTCAGGGCAAACTTCAAGGTGTTTTAGAACTCAGGGAGGCCACCAACCCTGTCTCTTGATGCCTGGTGCCCAATCCCTAATCCAGTCTGTCTGCTAGCTCCCGTCATTATGCTGAACGTTCTGACGATTTGTTTAGGAACTTAATCTGATTTTCTCCAAACTTTGATTTTTCTGAAAGAAGATTCTAAGATTCTAGTGTTATTGAAAAAGTCCAGGTCAGAACTAGAAAATATAAGACCAATCCAATTTTGTATCACCTTGAACATGCATTTTTTCCTTTGCTTGTTAATATTGCTTTTCCTCAGTTTCCCTATTTTTTCAAGAGAGTGAATATACAGAAGATGATCTATAAAGTTTCTTTCTGCCTTTAGATCCTGTAACCCTATCTGGACCCTAGACAGGTCCAAACCAAAACATATGACTCCATTTTTGATTGCTGGGGAAAACAGCTCTTTTATCCCATTGGTGGTATTTAATCTGCTGCATGCCCCAAGTCTATTTCATTTTCTGTCATTTACAGCTGAGTCTCGAGGCCAAGCATTGCTTGTATATGCTATGTTATTTATTTCCACCACCTGCCAAACTGTCATCTGAACCCTCAGGAATTAGCTATCTTTGTCTTCCTTCCCTCTATTAACACTTCTTGTCACTGCAACGGGACCTAGAGGCCTGTTTGCTCAAGGACGAGAGTGACAAAGGGCACAAGATTCGAGGCAGAGGAAGATTCAATAAACATCAAAGTTACAATTTGAGGTGGTAATTGTGTTACAAGCAGGTTTCCATACCAGCACACTGTCGTTTTGATTTCATAAATTGAAGGAGCAAAAGTAAGTGTGATTCCAAAGTAACAGTTGCCTTCCTTCACCAGGAAAGGAAGAAATGACAACTGACCTCCTAAACTAAGGAAGAAGGAAGTGTTTATTATTTCCTTGACACCATACTTGATAATTTCTTATTACTCCAGTTCTAGCTGAAATGGAAGTAGAGGCTGCACAGCATCTAGACAACTGAAAGAAGAGAGGGAAGACTCCATGGTTGAGCATTTGGGAGTACAGCATCCTTAGCAACTAGAATTCTCGGGTTCCTGACCTTCTTGTGGGCTCAAGCATCACCCACAAATTGTATTCAGTCATCCCTGAATGATTTCATAGAAACAAGCGTCAGGTGTCACCTCGGTGGCATGACTGGGTGCTTTACTGAGGCTCTGGGCATGCTCAGGATGGCACAGTTACATCTCCTGATAATGCTTGGCACCTTGTACTGGGCCCAGCAAGCTTTCAGGAAGCCTTTGTTGGACTGGGAGGATTTGTGGTTGGGGAGTCAGAAGACCCATGCAATCTCCCACAGCCTTGCACTGGAATTTCACACAATTTATTTCAGAACCCTGGTTTCTTCCCCATCCTGACCTGCTTCACTGGATCCTTTTAAGCTTTTATATTTGAAATATCTTTTGACTGACAGACTTGCTAGCCTCACAGGGTTCTGCAAGTGTCAAATGACAAAGGAAAATATTTTGAAGTGTTTTGAGAATACCATATTTAAGTTACCACTGAATTGGCTTTTGTCCCACTATGTCTGTGTGAACACCTTCATCAGGGAACTAATTTTGGAGAAGGGGACTTATTTATTTATTTTATCCCTTATTAGACTGTTGCTGGAAAGTCAAGACTGTGTCTGATTTATTTTTATATATATTTCTTTATTGTCCAACTGGACTTTCTAGTCTCCAAGGTCCAGATTTCATTAGCCTGAACAATTACAACTTCTTCTGAGCACTGATATACATTTTCCTGGGCTTCCTTTTATCCCCTATGACCCTTGACAATGACAGGTAATGATGGATTGATTTAAGAAGCTTGGTACCAATGATTGTATTATGGCAAGAAATCTCCTTCTGCTTTGCAGGAATACAGTAAAGATGTGTTTGTATGAAGAAAGTGACACTTCACCACAGGGCTTTTCTTTTTTTCTCCTCTTCTAAAATTTTTCATCTTGCAATGATTTCAGCATCTTGCTCTTTTAAAATTTTTCATCTTGCAATGATTTCAGCACCTTGCTATCTGCAGTTCCTAAACCAGTTCTTTAATGGAGTCACCTTGACATGCCTGAGGCCAGGACTTTTGTAGATAATACAGAAAAACACTTAGCTTTCTGGTTCAAGGTGACACTGTTAATTTCATAGGTTTTGGAGTCAGACAGATCCAGTTTGAAGTTTCACTTTTCTACTAGCTAGCTATGAAACCTTATAAAAGTTATCTAAACTTTCCAAGTTTCAGTTTCTCCATGTTTCAGTTTGCTAATGCTGCCAGAATGCAATATAGAGAAATGGAACAGCTTTTTAAAAAAGGAATTTATTATGTTCAAGTTTACAGTTCCAAGGTCATAAAAATGTCCAAACTAAGGCATCCACAGAAAGATATCTTCACTCAAGAAGGGCTGATATCTGTCACATGGGATGGCATATAGCTGGCATCAGCATCATTGTTTCTGGTCCTGCTGCTTCCAGCTTCTGTTGCCAGTGCTTTTTCTCTAAGTGTCTATGAGACTTCACTTAACTCCTCCAGGACACAGCTCTGGGTTCTGGCTTGCTTGGCATCTCATAGGATGGCACATGACTATATATGCTCAGCTCTGCATCTCTAAACATTCATATCTAAGCATCTACTCTCTCCGTTGGCACTCCAAGCATCTCCAAATGTCTGCATCTCTGTTGGCTCTGAGCTCTCTCTAAAATGGACTCCAATAAACTAATCAAGACACACTTAAAATGGGTAGTCACATCTCCATCTAATCAGAAGGTCACACACACTATTGGGTGGAAAAAAACTAATCAAAAGAGTCCTACCCTACAATACTAAGTCAGGATTAAAGGACATGACTTTTCTGGGGTACACACTAATTTCAAATCAGCACAATCTGTAAAATGGCCATAAAGTATAGCTGTGAGATTAAATAGAAATAATGCATAGTTAATGTAGTCTATGAATGTTAGCGCTCATTGTGAGTTTTTAAAAGTAAAAAAAAAAAAGTCCTATGGCCCCACTTTGATCAAAATAAGAGGTAAGAAGCATCAGCACTCCATCAGTCCATAGAAGCTTTGAACAACCAGCAAGAACCGATAGAAAGATCTGCCTCAAAGCTCCAAAAAAAAACAAAAGTTAAAGGATTATAGTAACAGGGTAACTGCCAAATCAAGAAAAGAAGCCACTTAAACGTGGTAGGCTCTTGTGGCTCTTAGCTAGCCTCTCTCCAGACTCTCACTGCTTGGTACAATACCAGCCTGTGATCCCAGTGTGGATCTCTGATCTCTTGCACAAAATGAGAACATTATATTTGGAGCAGCCTATCACGTGGTGACCTGAGGGACTGGCTGTCCTAACCCTTGCTCTGCATGTAGATGGTGATTCACAGATGCTCTACAGAAGGCTGTGGGGGAGCAGTCAAGTGGCTGCCTGGGGCAGGAGATTGCTGGCTATAGGACATGCCATGCTAGCTGGCATGAGGAAACTGTTTCTTAGTAAAGAGGGTATATAATTCAGACTTCCAAATGGGATGCACAAGAAAAAAGGCAAGTACAGAAAGCACCAGGGAGGACTCTACTCTTGGCCTGGAGCTATTCTCTAAACTCACTGTATGGATAAGCCCTGAAAGACAGCATTTGTACAGGTCAATCTGCAAAGACTGGGAAAGGTACCTTATTTTTATTTTTTATGAGCTCCTGGCATTCAAGAAAAGCTCTGTCATAACATGAGCTGGATACAAACTTAAGGAACAGATGATCCAGTGCCTAAATTCCAAATATAGTGCATTAATATATCAAAATATACAGGTTTCAACAAAAATTTACAAAATATTCAAATAAACAGTAAGTAATGGCCAGACAAAGAATATGATTGAAGCATGAGAAACCACCAATGAGGAGGATCAGTCCTGGGACATTCAAGACAAAGACTTTTAAAAATTGTCCTAATTATGCTTAAGAGCAAAAAAGAAAAAAAAAAAATATATATATATATACCGATATATATATATCAGTAAAGAACTAAAGTAAATCAGGAAAATGATGGATGAACACACATAAAATATCAATAGAGAGTTGGAAATTATGAAAGGGAACCAAGCAGAGCTGAAGACCACAATAACAATAATTAAGGATTCCTTAGAAAGGCTCAACAGCAGATTGGAGCTATCCAAAGAAAGAATCAATGAACTTGAAGATAAGGCCAATGAAATAATATAATTCTGAAAAGCAGAAAAAGGAAAGAATGAAGAAATGTGAATAGAGCCTGAGGAAACTGTGAGACACCATTAAATGTACCAATATATGCATTTTTGGGGTCCCAGAAAGTGAAAGGAGAGAGTAAAGAGCAGAGAGAATATTCAAAGGAATAATGGCTGAAAAACTTCCCAAATTTAATGGAATTATTTATTGTGTGTTCAAGGAGTATGATGTGTGCAGCTTGCTCTCAAACGTTCACAAAATAGAGGGATGGAGGGAGGCAGAAAGAGAAAGAGAGGGGAGGGGAGGAAAGAAAGAAGAAAAAATTAGAAAAGGTGGCAAAATATTAAAATTGATAAATCTGAGTATCCGGAGGTGTGGATAGGGGTATGTCAGATTTCTCTCTATGTGTTTGTATTATTTTTTTGCAACGTTCCTGTAAGTTTGAAATTATTTCATAATAAAGGCAGCATTTAGAGCCTTTACAAAATAAAAAAATCTAATGTTTGGTTCCTATATTCTTGACATTAGTTACATGCTTCAGCCAACTCTACAATTACTGTCTCTGAGGCTTGTTTTAGTCCTTAGGCTGCAATTTGATGTAAGTTATCATCAGAGCTAAGGGCAAACACAGAACACATCACATCTCTTGGATGTTAATAAAATTATCTGCTTGCATGACTCCATATTGTAACTCATATCTTTTGGATCTTCTGGAGTCGAGTGGGAACACCTCCTTGAGCCCTCTTTATCAGTCTGCTCCCCAGCCTAGAGATGAAACATGGAAAGGACTTGATGAAATGACTCCTAGTACATGCTCAAAAAACAGCAATTATTATCATTATAGAAAGTGTGCATATTATGGAAATATAAATAAAATTTCACCTGTTTCTTTTATTTTTTTGTTAATATGGCTACTACTTATGTGGGTACTCCTATCCCTTACTCCTTTCTCCACCCTCTCCCTGGCACACTGATGCTCCCTACCATGGCTATGACCTTGCCTCAGCAGCTAACTCAAGCCATGGCGTGTCATGGAGTAACTGAATGCCCCTGAGAAAGCCGTATCCCACTGACAGCCTGGGTATCTGCTTCAGCAGCTAAAACATCTCCCTGGTTGTATTAGTTTGCTAATGCTGCCAGAAAGCAATCTTGCCAGAAATGAAATGGCTTTTAAAAAGGAAATTTATTATTAAGTTACAAGTTTACAGTTCTAGTGCCATGAAAGCATCCAAATTAAGACACCAACAAGAGGTTACTTTCACTCAAGAAAGGCTGTCAGCTGGGAAGGCATGTGGCTGGCATCTGCTGGCACTACTGGCCCTTTGCTCATGGGCTCCATTGTTTTTAGCCTCTGTTTCCTGGGGGGCGTCCTCATTTGGTGCCTGCGGGCTGTCACTTAGCTCCTCTGGGACACAACTTAGGTTGCTGGCTTGCTTAGCATCTACTGGGAAGACACATGGCAATGTCTGCTGGGCCTTGCAACTCTAAATGCCAGGGCCTCATGTTGGCTCTCTCAGCTCAAGTGTCTGCATCAGCTCTTCCAAACGTCTGCATCTGTGTCTGTATCTGAGGTCTCTTCAAAATATTTCCCCTTTTAAAGGACTCTAGTAAACTAATCAAGACCCACCCAGAAGCGGTGGAGTCACATCTCAATCTAATCAAAAGGTCACACCACAGTGGAGTTTATCACATCTCCGTGGAGATAATCTATACAAAAGTTTCCTTGCTACCGTATTGAATCAGGATTAAAAGAAATGGCTGCCCCCACAATACTGCAGCAGGATTAAAGCATGGCTTTTCTGGGGTACATAAGACTTTCCAACTAGCACACTGGTCCTGCCACAGTCGGCTCAGCACCATCTTCATTACCATTTCTGGCAACCCCTATAATGAAGAAAAGTTTATCTCAGCCCTAAGACCATCTGTGATGGTTGGGTTCTGGTGTCAACTTGGTCAAATTGTGATGCCCCATTGTCTGGCTAGGCGAGAACTGGCCTGACCTTTGCTACAAGGATATTTCATGGCTGGTTGATAAACCAGAAGGCTGGTGCATTAAATTATCAGTCAGTTGATTGCATCTGTGGCCGATCACATCTTTGATGAACTAAAGTGTGCCTCCCACAATCAGATAATCCAATCAGTTGAAGGCTTGTAAGGGAGAAGAGAGACTCCTTCACTGCTCCTTCCACCAGCAAGCCTCTCCTCTGGTGTTCTTCCAGATCCTTCATTAGAGCTGCCAGCCAGCTCCATAGCCTGCCCTGCAGATTTTAGACTCTTTCATTCCCATGTTTGCATGAGACACCTTTATAAATCTCATATTTACAGATCTCTCCTCTTGTATGGAGAGATCTCTCCTCTCTAGAGACCCCTGACTGACACAGCTTGGTATCTATGTTAGTTTGCTAATGCCTGGAATGTGATACACTAGAACTGGAATTGCTTTCAAAAAGGGGAATTTAATAAGTTACAAGTTTACAGTTCAATGCATATAAAATTCTCCAAACTAAGGGATCCAGGGTAAGATACCTTAATCAAAGGAAAGCTGATGGGTCAGGTACATCTCTGTCATCTGGGAAGTCACATGCTGACATCTGCTGGTCCTTTGCTCCTGGGTTCCATTGCTTTCAGCCTCTGTTACTGCAGTGTTCCTTATTTTGCTTCTCCAGGGCTGGCTTTCATCTCTTGACTTCCCTTAGCTCTCTCTAGGTTCTGGCTTGCTTAACATCTCATGACGACATTTGCTGGGCTCTAAATATCCCCAACATCTGTGTCTCTGTTCTCTAAGTTTTGACATGTGTGGAAGCTCTGCTCTGCAGTTTCTGTTGTCTCTGTCATTTGTAAGCTGTCTCCAAAATGTTTCCTTTTTTAAAGGACTCCAGTAAACTAATCAAGATCCACCCTGAATGGGCTGAGTTACAACTTCATTTAATCTAAAGGTCACATCCACAATTGGGCATGTCTCATCTCCATGTAGATAATTTAATCTGCCCTGCAATATTGTGTTAAGATTAAAAGAAATGCAGCAGTGCACCGGTGGCTCAGTGACAGAATTCTAGCCTGCTGTGCTGGAGACCCAGGTTTAATTCCCAGAGTCTGCCCTCGTCAAAAAAAAAAAAAAAAAGCAAAGATTAAATTAAGTGGCTGCTCCCACAAGATTGGATCAGGATTAAAACTTGGCTTTTCTGGGGTACATAATAGATTTGAATAGCACACCATCTAAGTACTTTAGTAGTTGATGTATGAGCATAGCATATTCAGGCTCCCATCCTTGTTTAAGTAGATTTAAGGATCTAAGCAAGTCCTTCCCTCATATCTCTGTTTCCATGCTGGGTCTGGCACTTTCTGTGTGGTGAGGACTCAGTCTTCACACATGCCTGGGAACCACCTGGTCTTCTGGATATGCACAAGCTTCCTTCCCCAATCCAGGTTTTTACCAGGCTCTGCTCACAGAGGCAGATGTTAGCAGAGGTATCAAGATCAGAAACAATATGGCTATTTTTAAAGGTTCATTTACGCAAAGATCCCTGGACTAAGAATTAGGAGCCTGGGTTCTAGTTGCAATTCACTGTACCTTTGAAAAAGCATGTGACTTTTCTCTTTCTGCATTGGGGGCCCTATCTTTAGCCCTGCTGAGGGTCTCACTGTTAAGGTTGGTCTCTGGTTTATGAATTCCACTCTTCTTCTAGACATGGAGGCTCATGTTCTGGCAAGCCTTAGACTGTATTTAGGTAGTGGATATGTTTCATTTGGCATAGCATGCACAGTATTTTTTCTGAAATGAATTGGGATGCTTTAGCCAGGCTGGCCCACCCCCTACCACTCCATTTTGTCTTCCACCTGTCTCAATTCACACACACTTCTGACCCTAGAGGTGTAGGAATTTTTGGCTTTGGGTCCAACCCATGCAGTCATTGTCCCCTCAATGTTTATGAAAATTAAAACAACCACCCAAGCTCCCTTTCCAAAATGAAAAGAGGTTTATTAGAATGAAAAAAAATTAGCTACCATATCAAAGGGCTCCTTCTGTGAAGGAATGGCTAAAACCAGACATTCCCTTCGGGCTCTGTTCACTGCCATGTGTTTTATTATCAACACACAACAGCTCAACTTAGCTTTGCTCTTTGCAAGGCCACTCAGGCCCCAACAGTTGACTTCTGGTGTGTGGTGGCCAGCAAGAGGAGTGTTGAGATTTTGTATAATCATCTGGTAGCTGCAACTCTGAGGCAGGCTGGGGCCAATTCCCATTTATGCTAAATCTGCATCTACTGACTCAAAATTCCTGCTGGTCTGCTACAGGCCTCCATACTATCCCAGGAGAAGAGGATACACCATCAGTCATAAGAAGTATAGTTGGGGAAGGTGGTTGGCCTCCAGGATGGGCCCAAAGATCCCCACCTCCAGGTATTCTCACTCTTGTGTAATCCCTTCCCTGGAGTGTGGGCTGGATTTAGTGACTTGCTTCTAAGCAATAATCTAAAAGTGGAAGTGATGGAATGTCACTTCTGGGTAATTCCCATAGACTTAGGGGTCCTCTCTTGCTCCCTGTCATACTTCCCTTGCTCCAGGGAAGCTCTCCTTCAGATTATGATCAACTTATACAGAAGCCCACCTGGTGAGCAACCCATGTCTGCAGCAGTTGGGGAGGTTCCGAGACCTGCCCACAGCCACATGAGTGGCTTGGAAGTGGCCCCCCTCTCTCTCTTCTGGACATGGATATGGCCGCAGCCCCTGTGGACACCTTGCTTGCAGCCTTGAGGAGACACTCAGCCAGAGACCAACCTAAGCTCTACTTGATTGCTGATCCACTGAAACTGCAAGATAAATGTTTGCTGTTTTCAGCCACTAGGTTTTGGGATCATTTGTCATGCCCTTGATTATCTAAATCCAAGAATACACATCAGAAGTATGGAAAATATAACTGAAGTGGTCCAAGGAAGGAAACAGGCCCTGTCTCACCTCTCAGTTGGTTTCGTCTCAGAGGCTAGAGAAAAGATGTCAGGTTTCACACGAGCTGCACTCCCCTGAAAGGGATTCTGCAGAGGTGGAGAGCAGAGCTCTTCATTTCTCTCTGCCCGGGTTGAGCTTATGTTTATGCCTAGAGCATGTTAATCTCATCAGCTCTCCCAAAACTGAGAGCTGGACATGTGGACACCTGTAGGGATAAAGTTCCCCTAAGCTGAGGCAGTCAAGCTACACCTGTTCTTTTTTTAATACAGTGATATGGTCTCCATATTAAAAAAAAAAAAATCTCATTTTCTTTTTTAAATTTGCCTAATAAATTTATGTTTGAAATATTTTACTCCATTCAGAGCTTGGTTAAATTTTTTGTGGTTGACTATGTGGCTTCAGTGTTTTTTGTTTTTTTTTTTTTCATGGGCAGGCAGTGGGAATCGAACCCGGGTCTCTAGCATGGCAGGCAAGAACTCTGCCTGCTGAGCCACCGTGGCCCAGGCTTCAGTTTTTATACTTAAGTAATTGTTATAGATTTTTTTTAATGTGCAAGGTGATATTTTTATTTTTGCTGGGGCAATTTTTCAGTATTGTTTGCTGAGTAACCCAAGTTTGCCCTGTGTTCTGGGTCCTTCAAAGATCTGTTGCACACTTTTTGTCTTCTGTGATATTGAACCTGGTTCTGGAGTTCTGAACCATTAGCATTCTGTTTCTATTATTACAATATTATGGTGTATGTATAATACATGGTATACTAGGCTATTTCAGGAACCATTTGAAAAATTTCATGGCCATTATTGTAGCGAGTTAAATAGTGGCCCCCCAAAATGCATGTCCATGCCCTAACCCTAGAACCTACAAATGTGAACACATTTGGAGAAAGGATCTTTGTAGGTTAAGTTAAAGGACCTCAAGATACAATCATCTTGGTTCACATGGGTAGACCCTAAATGCAATCAATGTAAAAGACAGAAGAAAAGGCACAGTCACAGAAGAAGGAAAAGCTATGTGAAGACAGAGGCAGAGATTGAAGTTATGTAGCCATGAGACATAAATTCTAGAAGCTGGTTGAGGCAAGGAAGGAACATGAGTCTAGAGCCTTCAGAAGGAACATGACCCTTCCAACACCTCGATTTCAGACTTCTGCCCTCTAGAGCTGGAAGAGAATAAATTTCTGCTGTTTTAAATCACCAAATCTGTGATGATTTGTTTCTGCAGCCCTAGGAAACTAATGCAAATATTGTTTCCTTTTTTAATGGGCCTTAGAATAATTTGGTCAAGAGCTGACAGTCAAATTGAGGTTCTGAAAATCCCAGGTTTTATATCAGTGTGTAATATTGTCTCTCACTTTAACATTTAACAGAGAGAAAATAAAGTAGGTGGACCATGTCAGCTGCAGGACAATACAGTTCATTAAGACATTCCTTGCTGTCATTGTCAGAGGAGCAAATTAAATTTCTCATTTGGTTATACTTGAGGCTCAGGTTCAGGAGCATGGCTTGAAGAAATTCACTTAACTCATCTGTCTCAATTTTTCAATCTGTAAACTACGCTATTTGACCAGATGATTGTAAGTTTCCTCATACGTCTGAGATAGTCTACAATCACAGAAAGGAGGAAGAGGGTATGCTCCTGGTTTGACTGACCAAAGGTGAAAAGTCAATCTCAGTACAGAGTGGTAATATTAATTGAATTTAATAAAAAATGATCTCTGAATCTATTCAGCAACAGGCAGGGTCTTTATGTATTCATGAAGATTCTACTAATTAGCATGGGCAAACAAGAAATAGATGTCCAGGGAAAGACTGCTGTTTGTTTTCTCTCTGTGGTGCATGTTAACTGTCAAAGTGAGGTTTGCAAATGGGCCTGAATCTAAATTCCAAGGCTAAATTGTAATGCGGTGAGCTTTCAAACAGCTCGAGTTGTATGATTGTGCTGGCAGCTGCCAGGAACCCCAAATCAGCTCACCAGTGTCTTGTGATTTCAATCCTGATGGTGGACATCAGTCACGCAGGGGATGTCCATCCTGCGTGAAAGGAAGGGTGGGAGAGCGGGGAAGCAACTGCCGTCTTTCCTTTAGATGGCAGGTTTCAACTTTGTTTGTTTTCATTAGTCCAAACTCTTCGAAAGCAAACATGATGTCTGTCTTTACTGGTACTTTCATACATACAGTTGACATCTCTAGTCATCTTGCTGCTAGCATTTCTTGGAAGAAAAGAAGCCTTTGTGTTTATTGGTGACGGAGGTCACAGTTACTGTTGGCAAAGAACCTGTAACTGTCATCCACACCAGGAAGGCAGTCACGTGGAAGATGCAACACACACACAGTTTATGGCTCTTTGACAGGACTCACTAAGAGCAAGAGATGGAAGTTTCACAAGTGAGATCTTAGCTTAAGCCAAAGAGGAAGTTTCTAATATTTAGTTGGCCTATTTGGAACAGACTGCTCTGGAATCAAGCACTATTCTACAACAAATGACCACCTGTTGTAGATGACAAAGAGCAACGTGTCAAGGTTTATTTGAGGAACTCTAAAGCACCTTCCAAACCAGAGACTGTGTGAACCTCTTACTCTCTGCAGAGCAGAAAGTGAGATGCACTGAGATTGTTCTATTACAAGTAGGCTGTGCTCTAAATCAAGGAGGAATGCTTGTTAATAACTTCAGCAGGAAAGACAGTGAGCAAACACATGAATTAGCACCTTATTATAGTTCTAGTCACAATGAAAATTATCCCAATTAACTTAGATATTCTGCCTTGAGTAAAGTGAGTAGGGCCCATAACAGGGAGAAAATTATTTGAAATTTTACTCTTACTAGAAACAGTTACCAGCTAGAAGGGAGAAGCATGAGGTGAAGGCAGGGATACTCTATTTGACCAGTGACTCTGATACAGCAGTCCCTGGCTCAGCTGTGGCAAAATTAGCCTGGTAGATCTTAAGGCCCTTCTAGGACCTGGGAGTGAGGTCTTGGGATTTATATTAGAAATACATTTCCCAAGTGATTAAATGTAAAACCAGTTCGGGGAACCTCTGCATTAGATGGCTCCCAAGTTCCCTAAAACTCTTAAAATTGCAGGTAATTTTAAGTAGAACGAACATTCGCATTTCATACAGGTTGCATTTCACTGCAGGATGCCAATTTAATAAGTTGTTGCCTGTAACCAATGCATACATTCAGCTAAGCATCATGGTCATTCAAAATAAAAGTGACTGATTCAGGGTTTTGCTAATTATCCTTTTCAACCAGATACAATCACTGTACCTCAGAGCTGAGTGAACACTTAGAGTCAAACTCAGAACCTCCAATTATAAATTTACAAAATAGATGCTAAATTGTAGCTGACACAATGTCTGGGATAATGGACATAAAGCATTGACTCTCTCTCTGGTTCTCAAACAGTAAGGAGCAAATGTGAAACAAATAAGGGAAATAGAGCATGGCAGAACCACTGTTGAGGCGTGCGTTTATTGAGTCTTATCACAGAGATAGAGTGGGATCAGCAGCTGGGGTAGTGGCCAAGGAAGAAGCAATAGAACTAGGTATTGAAAGAGCAAGAATAGCGCAAACAATGGTGACTCAGGTAGAGCTCTTGCCTGCCATGCCAAAGACCCAAATTCTATTCCTATTGCCTGCCCATGTAAAAAAAAAGAGAAGGAGCAGGGATATAGAAAAGAACAGAGGATAATCCTGGAAGAGGGAAGTTCAAAGGAAGATGTTGGAGTAGCTCAGCACATTCGAGAATCTGTAAAGTAACCCAAATATTCTAGTATCTTAAGTCTGAGAGTATTTAAATTCACCTCTTATTGCTTAAAATTGGACATTCATAAATATCATGAAATTTGACCATTGACCATGCCCACATAATTGAACAAGGAGACTTACTTCACTTCATTTCACACCCTACTAAAGGTTTGAGACCTAACGCTGTTCAAAGTCAAGAGCATATTAATTTCCAAGGCAACGTGTCACGTTGGCTAAGAAGGCAGGTTCTGGAGACAAACTGCTGAGCCCAAAATTCTTTGTTATCTTAAACTCTTGCAGCCAGAGTGCCATGAACTGTAAAATAGGGAGATAATAGTCATACTCATCTTATGAGGTTATTATGAAGCTTAAATAAATAAATACAGGGGAAGTCTGAGAACAGTAACAACCACTTCTTTTGCTGTGAAGGGGAGACAAATGGATGAGTGATGGAGGTGAGGGGCCATATCACTGATTGCCTGATAGCCCAGGGATGCTGGGAGAAGAAGAAGCACATCATCAAATACGTGAGGCTCTTTCTAGCTACCCAATCATTCTACCCTGACTAACAGATATGGACCTAGCCTTGTGATCAATGGCAAGCCCATTGACATGTTTTAAGTAAAATTTAACTTAGCTCCTACTCCAGGTTAGGAGCTGTCCCTATTTATGTGTGTGTCCCAGTATTTGATTTGTAGAAGACAGTCACTAAGGACTATGAAACAATTGAATAACTCAATTACTGAATGAATAAGTGAGTGAATGAATGAAAGCATAGAGAACTCTATTATTTAACCATCATCTGGGAAGAGAGCTAGCGAATCACCATTTTATTCTGTGTAAGTGCTCTATTTTGATGTACATGTTGTGACCCATGGTTGATGTGAAAGTAATAATGAATCAGGTTGTCACAGATCTTGTCCAATACTTGCTTTAGAAAATGTTCCTGTCAGAATGACCCATGGGAGTTGCTGAGCCAACATTGCTGTGCTCTATCTTAGAAGGAACATTGTCCCCAGAGGCAGCGACCTGAATTCTGGACCTGCATTCTGGACCTGCCTCTGTCACTGCCCAGCTCCTTCACTTTGAGCATGAGTCAGTCTTTCTAAGCCCCAATTTCCTTCTTTGTAAAATGGGGCTAACAATTATAATATGTACTTGACCAAGATAAAACCTGTTTGAGGGTTAAATGAGGTATAATGCTTAGCAAGCAGTACGTGGCAAGGAATGTATGCTCAGAAGTTGATATTGCATTGTTTTCTTATAATTTTATTATTTTCAAGACATGTCATATGAAAAAGTCATATACTATACAAAATAAAAAGAAACATTCATGACACAATAGGGGACATTTAAACACTGCCTAGGCAGTCGATGAAATTAGTAATTATTGTTCATTTTAAGGTGTGTTTATGATATTATATTTAAATGAAAAATTCATTTGCTAGAGATACATATTGACATATGTACTAATGGAATGATATCCTATTTGGGATCTACCTCAAAATATTCTTGAGTGAAGGGGTAGTGTAGAGATGACAAAAGACCAGCCATAAGTTAAGGGTTGTTTCAGCAACTCATACCTGGGTGTTCACTCTACTATTCTCTTGTGTATGTTTGAAAATGTCCATAATAAATAATAAGTGTGACACATATACACAAATAGAAAAACAAAGCTGGCAAGTTGAAGTGTCTGGTTTCTAATCAATTTGATTCAATTAGACTTGACTTTGTTTTGCTGACTCCATGCCAGGCAGGATATTTGGGTTTTGCAGATGCAGAGCTGAAACAGAAAAGGTATCAAGGATAACCCAAGTTTTGTTCATTTGTTTGCTTGTTTCGAGAAAGTGAAAGACACACAAATAATGTTTGCATACAATTCCAATCACGCTTGTCCTAAGTCCTAGGTAATGGCACAAGCCACTGACAATGGCACACAGGGGAGAGGAAGTCAGAGAAGCCTCAATGGGGAATAGGCTGTTGAAACGAATGGGTAGGATTTCAAAAGTAGCCATAGGAGAAGAAAAAAAATAATAAATTAAAAAAGGAAGAACCAGTCCAACCCAAAAATACATCAAAGAGAGGGCCAGTATCAAAAGGCAAAAAGAGATTTGAGAAGATTTAAAGGACAAATGATTAAAGAGAAGAGGAAGAATACAAAGTGATTCAGATTATCCTGAACTGTTATAGAGAGAGACTTGTATGATGCCAAAGAGGAAATCTTTTTGAGAGGAAAAGAGTGAAGCAGGACACTGCTTCCCAACAGTAGGAAGCAAATCTGTCAGTCATCTGGGCAGAGCCACAACACATGGGC
>PVIY010028280.1:0-33281 GCA_004026745.1 Myrmecophaga tridactyla
TATGGTATGTATAATCTTTTTTTCTCTATTATCATTTTATTTCTTTTTCTGTTGTCTTTTTATTTCTTTTTCTAAATCGATGCAAATGTTCTAAGAAATGATGAATATGCAACTATGTGATAATATTAAGAATTACTGATTGTATATGTAGAATGGAATGATATCTTAATTTTTTGTTAATTTTTTTAATTAATAAAAAGTTTATAAAAAAAGATTAACATTCTAACCCATAGGCTGCAAACGTACAGACCTTTTTTTAAAAAGAACTTTATTAAGGCAGATTTTACGTTATCACATCATTTACCCATTTCAAGCAAAAAAACAATGTTTTGGGTTTTTTTTTGTAAATTTATCAAGTTGGGCAGCTATTCCTATAAGTCAACTTTAGAATATTTTTATTACCCCAAGAAATTCCCTCATGCCCCATTTATCTACTGGCCCAATACAACCAACAGATTTTGTGTTTGGTATACCATATTTAATTAAAAAAAAATTTTTTTGCTGACATTGAAACGTGAAATAGTTTCACAAAAAACTTTAAATTTTCAACTTCTCTTGGAAAATCAGAAGATTGGACAAAATTGGACCCTCCTACTTATAAGGTAAAATTAGTAGCTGCCCCTGTTGGACAAAAATGTGTGCTTTTCAGCTCCTTGCATGAAATCAGGGCAGGGGCCCCCAATATTCGGCCTCCAGCCTCAGACACCTGGTTCCATGGCACTTGGCAGGTGGCAGAGCCATTGTGACTACTTTGTTGGTGCAAAGTTAGTTCTTGGGCCCCACCGGAAAGACCTGCTCTTTTTATTATGTGGCCTTCTCTAAAAATAAAGCCAGTATTCTTATTCTGAGATTTCATAATGAGAGTTTATATCTGATGTGGCAAAAGAAACAGAGTCTCTTTCCTTGCAATCACCTCTTTGGAGCCAACCTCTTTCTAGACATAAAGATGACATGTCTTGGATCTTGCTTTTTGGCTTATCTTTACTAGACTCACTGCAGGCACACTTCTCGCGAAGCTTTTCATGGAGTAGACTAGGAGATAGCATTCTTTAGCTGCTAGAGTAAGCCTTGCTGGTTGTCCCACCCAGTTCTTCCTTTGTTATTATTATTTTATTTAGCACAGCAGTATCTTCAGGGAAGTTATACCTAGCCCTAGGGAATAAGCTATGATGGGCACAGGCTGGGAAACCCTTGCTGCTTTAACAGTGATTGGCTCAGGAGCAGACATATGACCCAGTTCCAATCAAAGAGACATAAGGGAACATTGGCATTAGCTGGGGGCAGAGTGAGGGTGGGAGGACTTTTAGAAAAGATTTACCTCCCTTTTCACCATCTTCGTTGATTGTCACAAGAGAGTACGACATTTGGTGCTATGGCAGCCACTTTGTGATCATGAAGAGAAAACCAAGAGAATCACAGAGAAGCTGAAACGCAGCCCTCTCATTGATGAGTTACTGAGTCATCCAAAGATCTCCTTCTGGACGTCCTGTTCTATGAAATAATAAATGCCCTTATTGTTCAATCCACTTTTACTGATGCATTCTATTATTTGAAACCAAACACATCCTGATATGGTGTTATATTCTAATCAACCAGTCCCCTGGCCAGCACTAGGACACTGCCCTCCTTTCTAACTTTTGCCCAATTTCTTAACTATATTTTTCTGGGGTGGGTTTCTCATATATAAAGCTACCTTCCACCATTTAAAGTTTATGTTTATTTTGAACACTTAAGAGATGAACTTTTTCTCACCTCCCTTTAACTTCAGATTTTATGTGTAACTGATATGCCCTAAAAACTAAATATGCCCTAATACAAAAGGCTGTGAGGTTAACCAAGGAAACAAACTCTAAAGGCACAGATCTTGTCACAGCAGATGGACCACCATAATTCTGGGTTAAATTAGCAAATAGGCAAAGAGGGTTGCGCTAGATAACCATAAACTGGTGGCCAGCTCTGGAGCTCTATGACATGGCTTTGTTGGCTGCCAGCCTCCTCCCACAGACTTGTGTTAATTAAACAAAGAATAGTCGCTTCAGGAAGGCTACACAACTGCTTCAAGCCTCACCCCACCCCAACACCTGGGGGGAGAGCATTCAGCCACCCGATTGTTGGGATGGCAAGAGGGCCAGCCTGAGCACTGGCCTTTGGTTCTTCCCTGTGCTCAGAGCTTCACTCACTGACATTAGCTTTTTTTTTTTTTTTTTTTTGGCATGGGCAGGCACCAGGAATCAAACCCAGATCTCCCACATGGCAGGCAAGAATTCTGCCACTGAGCCACCATCATACCGCCCCTGACATTAGCTTTTACTATGAAGTACCTACCAGGCGCCAGGTTTCTCATGTCTGTTAGTACTAATCCCTAAAACAACCCCATAACGTAGATTAGTTATACTGTCCATTTCACAGACAAAGAAAGCAACGCTCAGGGAGTTCAAGTGACTGGCCTAAGACCAAAGACTGCAGCGATGAGTCTGATAGTCTCCAAAGTCCGCCCCCTCTCTGTTCTGCTATGCTGTATCACCAGCCACTCCAACCCAAGTGAGGGGGCCAGAACGGCTGACCGGGTGGTCCCTTGGCTGCAGCTAGCTTCCAACAACCTGGACAACTGCATTCTGGCAAGGGGGCTCTTGTACCAGAGTCCTAAGCCTGAACCCTCTCTTGGGTCTCTGGTTGGTGGAGTAAAGCCCTTCTGCGTTGGCTGCATTCTGAGATCTGTGATAGCAACCTGCCTAGGGAGGCCCCCAGCCCCTCCTGGCCCAGGATCTGCCTCCACTTTGCCTGCCCCAAGTCGCCATCCTGTACACAGGCTCCCAGATGACCACTTCTAATATTAAAATAGGACAGACTCTAATCAAGCCTTTTAAATACAGCCTTCAACTTATGTGAAATAAATAGATAAATGAACAAGTTAAATAACATGATGAGGGAGGAAATAATTACAAGTTTAGAACATGGGACATTCTATAAGGTAAAAGATCTGTCTCTTTAAAAGTCAAAGTCATTACAAAAAGGAGAGGGAATTGCTCTACATCAAAACAGATTTATAAAAAATAACAAAATGCAATGCATGATCCTTGATTGGGTACTGGTTTAAATCAAACCACCTATAAAAAGATATTTGGCGGTAAATGGGGAAATTTGAATATGGCTTCAATACTAGATGAAATTAGATAATTAGTTTACTCTTCTGTGTGTGTGTGTGTATGTGTGTGTGACAATGGTATTGTGATTATGTGGACAATGTCCTTACTTTTTGGAGATATATTTAAAGGAGAAAAGTCACTATGTTTCTAATTTGCTTTAAGATGATTCGGTAATAGATAGAGATATAAAGATAGATGATCGAAAGGTAGGTAGATAGATGATGCGATAGAGTGAGCATATATGCAGACTTAACCACTGCACATCTAGGTGGTAGATGTGTGGATATCTACTGTACTATTCTTTCTACTTTCCTGTGTGTTAGAAACTGTTCATAATCAAGAGTTTAGAAACTAGATGAAATTGACTATAGGATGGGGACTTGAAGCCAGGGCCTCTCTGTTGATCGAGTTTTGCCCACCTGGCTCGCCATCTGGGTGTGCTGCCCAGCTGTGTGGACTCCCTGCTATTTCAGCCTGGACCCCCTGAGGCGTGAGTGAGTTGAGAGGCTGCTGAGCCCCCTGGAGCCAGACCAGGAAGTCCTGCACCTGGACAGCCAAGGCAGGAGTCCTGGAGAAAGACCCTGTATTGAAAAGCAAGAGCCCCCCTGAGCATCTCTCCCAGCGGGAATTAACGGCACAGTGTGAAAATCAGTAGCAAGTCTGGGTGCTGGAGTTAGAACCATTTACAAATTAGAAAGTCATTCCTGGATATGAAGATTAAAGACAAGGTCAATATCTAATAGACTCGGCACAGTTGTCATAAAACGCCACAGCGACTAACTGTACGGAACTTGACAAAATTATTGCATAACTCAGATGGAAGAAGAAGTGGGCCAAAAACGTGGACTTGAGGAATATTTTTGAAGATTGTAAGCTCCTTGAGGAGAATAGCCTCGCCTGGCTTGTCCTTCTATCTTCCCAGACAAACCCCCATCATTACACTGGGTCTCACACACACAATGGGTACTTGATTTTTAAAAATTTAACTCATCTGAAAAAAAATGATCATGGTGATGAATACACAACTATCTGATGATACTGTGAGCCACTGATTCTGCACCATGTATAGAAAATATGTGTGTGAAGATTTTTCTTAATAAAAATATTTAAGAAATAATTTTAACTGAAATGAGAAAGCCGACAAGTCGACCCTGCATCTTCTGTCCCTGGGTTGCCCTCCCTGCGAGGCAGAGAGTCACGGGGAAGAGGGATGGTCAGCAGTGCAAGGGATCAGGGAGCACAACGGTCTCAAAAGCCAGACCCCAAGAAGTTTCTAAACCAATTCCTCAGTGCCACATTGCCACAAGGAACACCATGCAAATGGCTGGAAAAGCAAGGATAGGAATCTCGACGTGGGGACAGCCGACTGCGTCACACAGCTGACAAAAACGCCACCCACAAGTGCTGGGGCAGGCTCAGCCATGCCGGCCAGCTGCCTGGAATTTCCTTAGAGCGCCAGCGCTGGCCTTGGAGCTAAGGAGACATGGCCTCAAATGTTGGCTCCACCCCAAACGAGCGCATCTTTCACGTTATTCAACCACAAAAAGGAAAGAAGTTCTGAGACAAATGCAACGACATGGATGGAGCTTGAAGACATTATGCTGAGTGAAAGAAGCCAGGCACAAAAGGACAGATACTGTATGATTCTACTTACATAAGTATCTAAAATAAGCAAAAATTTGTAGAACCAGAAAGTAAATTAGATATCAGGGTCTGGGGGACGGGGGCATGTGGAATTATTGTTTAATGGGTAGAGTTTCTGTTTGGGGTGATAAAATATTCTGGTAATGGAGGGTGGTACTAGCAGCACAACATTGTAAAAGTAATTAATGACACTGAATTATACACTTAGTAATGTTTAAAATGGCAAATTTTGTGTTATACATGTTAGCACAATAAAAAAAAAGTTGATCTTTGAGCCTGTTTCCTCATCCAGAAATGGAGATTTTAGTAATAAAGCCCTTATAATAGAGATGAATCAAAGAAGATAATGTATATAAACAGCTATCAAACACCTGAGACACAGCAAGGATTCAATAATCAGTAGCTGGTATTTTTATAACTATAAATGCAGTTATATACTCTACCTGAACAAATTCCTCATGGCCAGCTTTCTTAAATACAAGGAAGAAATTACAAGATCACCTTTGAAATAGGTTTGTCAGTCAAGTTCATGATTTGTTTCCCAGTTTTATTTAAGGTTGTGGGAGGATATGGGAGATGAGGAAGAATTTACCAGCAGGTCACCGGTCACCCTCACCAAGATCGGGACCATGTCATCTGCCTTTTGTATTCCCTCAGGTCCAGTACTGCGGACCATAGCGCAGGGGCCCAAAAACATTTGGCCGCTCCAAGGGCTGACCTTACATGCGATGGAGTGCCGGGAACTTCCCTGCAGAGGAGGTTTAGGTGATGCGAGCGATCTGGTGGAGGGGCCATTGAGTCCACAGAAACCCTCACAGGGAATGTGTCAGGAAGGTGGCATCCTGACTCTTTTGCCCTTTGGAACCAGTAATCTGCAGGAGGGAAACTTCCAGAGCTCCCCCGTGATGAACGTTTTAGCTGAAGCTACAGCCTTCACACCTGGATTCGGGAAAAGACAGGCAGGAATGCGAGCTGGCTGCTTTACCAACCAGCGTGAAGGGGTGATTTTATTGGGCTACCTGGTCTCTGGAGCAGGAAATGGGCTGTAGACTAAGAAATTAGCATTCTAAAAGCAAGGGAATCTGTGAGTAGGAAAGGACCTTGAGATGGCAGTCTCCTAGCCTGCCTTTTACACCGGAAGTCCCAGAGTCTCGGCAGTAGCAAGGCAGGTATCAGAAGCTGAGCTTTCTGACTCTCTCCATGGCCCCACCTAGCCGCTTGCTGGGATGCAACGGCTCTGCTAAGCTGACCCGCACACGGACAGTCTCACTTTTCCTCTCTCTCAGTCCTCCCACAGCCTTCCCAGCCTCCAGGCACCAGGAAGCTCAGAGGGGCAGAGCGCTGGCAGGCCAGCAAGCTGGGACCTGAGCGCTCCCTCACTCTCTCTCTCCCCTTTAACCAACTGCATTGTCAACCTCAGCAAAAGGCACCTGCATGTCTTAGGCTGTCCCTAACCTCCCGGCCCGGTGCCACAGAAGCAGATACTTTGTCAACACATAACCAGCTTTGTGCTCTGAGAGGGAGGCAGGAAAAGTCTTCTGGCCACACAGACACGCCCCCAGTGGAGGAGGGAAAGGGCATCATCATCTAAGGAAGTTCCAGCACATGTTCTCATTAAACAAATAAGCAATAAGAAGGAAATGATAAGATAGGGAGACAACCAAACTCTTGAAATGATGCTATCATTAGGGCATAACTGCTTTCCTGATTCTCACATGCAGAGAGGCGAGGTGTGTTTAGGAACCTGGTAAAAAGACATCAGGGCAAATTAAGCTGCATCCCCAGCCTTGCAACTTAGCATGCGAATGAAACACAGGCAGTGGGGCTTGACAGGGACCAGTGAGGAGCCCCATGCAGGTCCCAGGCTGCTGGAGAGGGAGATTCAAACTAGAGGGAAATGCTGGGGGGGTTGGGGGGGGGTACTGGGAAAGGGGCCCTGTCCTGTTTCCACCAGGAACAATCTTCATTCGTTTGGCTACGAGCAAGCTGGTTTGCCCCCCCAAGGACCGTGGCAGTTCACACAGGGAATACACCAGACCAAGCCCTGGGAATATTTAAGTGAGTTCACGCCAGTATCCAGGCAGCAGGGATGCCGCCCCAATCAGGACCATTGCACCAAGGCAAGCTGGGCATTGCCAGGGTGTTTGCGTGGCAGAAACTAACATATGGGCCCCAAAGAAACGTTCCTGGGTAGGAGAAGGGAGGGCTGCACCCACATAATTTACTCTCTGGTGGTTTTGCATTGGTTTCAGAACCTGTGGCTAAGGCAGAAGGACCAATAGGGTCCCTGGCCGCATGGCTTTTTCTCCTCCCAGCTGCTTCTGTCTCTCTCAGGCTCCTGGACACAAAACAGCTGAGCAGATAAACAAGCCACCACCTGCTCCCTCCTCCCCCTTGACACCGCCCCTGTCCCCAAGTCCCACCCCTTCTTCCTCACACTCTCTCCCTCTGTTCCTCCCCGAAGCCAAACTTCCCAGAGGCCGCAGCTGCAGCCTGTTCTCTCCCCTCCTGTGCACCAGTCCCCAGCAACCTTCCCCCCACCCCGCCCCCACAGTCCCCTGCTCCCTACCAATGGCAAATGAGGAACATGTGTACAGAGCCCTGGGCTCTGCCTCTCCCCGAGCCATTTCAAACAAAACAGTTGTGCTTTATGAAAGTAAGACGTGGAGCTCTGGAGTCCCCAAGGAACACGCTGGCCCCAGAGCCAGCCAGTGTCTGGCCACTTGGCCGAGACCCCTTCTGCCAGGCACAGGAAAGCTGGAAGGAAGGGGTTAAGCAAGGAGGGGCCCAGTTCAGTTTCTGAGGACAGAGGAGGCAGATTCCTGGGTTGGAGGGCAGCAGGAGACAGCCTAAGGAGACCCAGAGGCCAAGGCCCATTTTAAAACCTCAGTGAAGGCGTGCACACACACACACACACACACACACACACACA
Organism: Myrmecophaga tridactyla; assembly: GCA_004026745.1. NCBI lineage: Eukaryota > Metazoa > Chordata > Mammalia > Pilosa > Myrmecophagidae > Myrmecophaga > Myrmecophaga tridactyla. Next base: position 7,723 of record PVIY010028280.1, read on the forward strand.
CACACACACACACACACATACACACAGTCTATACTCTTATTAACAAGGTTGTCACAACAGACTCTGGATTTGGTAGTCAGAAACCCTGAGTTGACTGTTTAATAAGTCCCAGGTGCCCAAGGTAGGCCCTACTAAAGGCCCTGGCCAGTGAGGGGAGACAGGAAAGCAACCCCAGAGTGCCTACTCCCAGGGAGGAGGGCGTGTGCCAGGAGCTGGGTGGTGGAGATCCTCAAGAGGTTTTCTGGGCAATTTCGTGTTTAAATCTCATCTCCGATTGTCTGACCTGAATTCTGAGCAGCTTAGGTAAGAAACTAACTAGGAAGACAGCATACCAGCTTCTGTCTTTACCCCCAAGGTGTCATATTTCTTCAGAACCTTCTCTTTACAGTTTCTTGGACAAGGCAGGAGGCAGAGGCAGAGTTTGGGAAGAGCAAACCTGCCTTTCTTTTGCCAACTGTTTCATATCTGCATACCCCAATATTATTTTATGTGCAAAGTCTCAGGAGAGCTGGTCTGCTAGACACTGGGTTTGAAACAGTTAATTGCTGTGCAACTTTCAACAAGTTACTCAACCTCTCTGAATCTGAAAGTAATATCTACCTCACAAATTAAACTACTTTTTATTTTTCAGGTGAAATTAAGCAACAAGGTACAGTTACGGTAACATAAAACACTGAGCATTTGCTGTGGCCCCACCTGGTGCTCAATAAAAACGTTTCCTTTTTTTTTTTTCTGGTATTCTTTGGGAGACAAAAAGGGAACACCAAATGAATATTGGAACAGTGGAAGAGGCAGGAGCAAAAGATGGCAAATTCAGTATGACTCAGATGAGGAGGCACACATACACCCCCTAGATGGGGAGGATGTGTGTGGGTGGGGAAGGGTGTATGTGTAAGACAGGTGGAAAACTCCTCCCGGAGGATGTCAAAAGACAGCAGCTCTTCCCTCCTTCTACCCTTAGAGGAGGGTATTTTTACAGGCTGGATAATTCTTTGGGGTGGGGACCTTGTCCTGTGCATTACAGGATGTTCGGCAGCATCCCTGGCCTGTACCGACTAGATGTCAGTAGCCCCCTCCCCAGATGTCACGCTCAAAAATCAAAATATCTTCAGACACTGCCAAATGCCCACCTGGATGGTGGGGGCAAATCACCCTTGTTTGAGAAGCACTGTTTTAAGAGATCAGGGAACACACCTCCCCTTAGAATTCTGAGCCTCCTGTGCTCACAGGAGGGTCTCATTAAATCTTAGAAGGATGGATAGACACCAATTCCTTTCTTCTAGACAAGAAAGACTCTGAAAACCCCTGAGAAGGATGTAGGGCAGTAGAGAAGGCAGTAAGTGGCTACTCTAAGAAATATGGTGGAGGTAGGAGGGGAGAAGGAGAAGCAATGCTTCATGTGCTGCTGAACTGGCCAGAGGCAAGAGCCCTGGACCCCGCGTCTCCTGCCTTGGCAGAAGTTGCTCACTTCTATACTTTGCCTTGCCTTCTCAGCCTCCCTGTTTGCCAAACCGAGGCAGATTTTCAAGTCAAAGTGGGAAATGATTCAGGGTGGTGTGGGTCAGCCCTGTGCCGGGTCTTGCTGAGCACCACAGCTGTGGACATGCCATTTTGCCTCTCTGCAACTGCCTCTAGGACCCACTAAATTCAACGGTCACTGTTGGGGATTGAATCGTGTCCTCCGCCAAAGGCATGTTCAAATCCGAGCCCAGAGTCCTGTGGGTGTGAGCGCATTTGTAAAAAAGGATCTTTGAAATTGTTATTATTAGCTAAAGTATGACTAGCATCTTGAAAGATCCTATTTAAATGAGGGCAAATTGAATGGGGCTGGGGGCTTAACCCATGTGACTGGAGCCCTTATCAGCAAAGGAGATTTGGAAGCAGTCCATTAGTAGAAGCCAGAAGTCAGCAGAAACCAGAGGAGCAGACATAAGGAGAGGGAGCTGGTCATGTGACAGAGGTAGAGATGCAAGCCAAAGATGCCCAAGAATTGCAGCAGACCAGCACCAGAACACCACAGACTGGGAGAAAGCCTCCAAAACCGTGAGACAATAAATTCCTGTTGCTAAGCCAAAACGCGTGTGATATTTCTCATAGCAGCCCTAGCAAATTGAGGCAATCCCTTCCAGTTTTAAGTTCTAAGACCTGTGAACTCCACAAATGTAATTAAAGCAACTGAGTAATTAGGGCATTGTAAAGTTCTGACTTATTGCCACTTCAAGCCAGCAGTATAATTCTCTACATGTTAAGAACTCTTGTTGTCTTGTCTAGAAATATCTCACAGGTGCCTACTCTAGGCAAAGTACGTGGTCCCCATTGGTGAGGATAGAAAGAAGACTTTCCCCTGTTCCTTCAAGGGCTCACAGTCTAGTTAGATACAAATAATTCCAATAAAATGCCAAGTGTGAAGAGTGTCTCATACTCTCCAATGGCTCTGAAGTTAGGCAGAATCCTAAATTGGAAGGATTTAGGATTGGAAGGCTGGTCACCAATAACAAGGAGCCCTTGGGCAAGCCACTTAATCTCAACTTCTTCTGTAAAATAGGCACAATACCATCTATGTCATAGGGTTATTGAAAGGGTTTGATGAGATAATACATATCAAGCAATTAGCATGGTGCTTGGTATATAATTAAGTGCAAAGTAATTGTTAGTTGCAAATATTTGTTGGTTGCCTGCATCAGGCACTGTGCTGTGCCCTGGAAACACAGAGATTCTGCTCTGGAGGAGCTCGCCATATGGTAGAGAAAGAAACCAGGAACCAGTCCAATGCCCAGAGAGGGCTGTGAGGGAGGCAGGGACTGGGGGCCATGGCCACAGGGATGGCATCCAGCTCTGACCGCAGGATCACCACAGACATCTCAGGATGTAGAGCAGAGGTGATGGCTGTGCCGAATCTTGGAGGGCCATAGTATTCACCCAGCTTAAGGGGCGAGGGGCCTTCCCGAAGGCGGGAACCCAGATGCAAAGGAGCCAAGAGCTTCGTGCTCCTGCAGAACAGCCTATACCTGAGCAAGTCTGGGCTCATGTGCGGTCGGGGTGAGAAGCAAGCCTCAGGCTTAGTTCCTGAAAGAAGGGACCTGTGCGTACACACGCACGCACACAAATGCTTCCTTTTTATTAGGCACACCATTTTTCTTTTTGATACAACCACGAGGCAGCTCAGAGCCAATTTTGGGGCTCAGCTGTTGCAGCATGGACTTGCATGTAGGTTTTTTGGTGCAATTATTCTCTTGCCCCAGCTTTCTTTACAACCTGGGCCTCAACTTTCATGCTGGTTTTCAGATTTAGGGTACCTGTGCCATTCATCAGAAATTGCCTCAAATTCTTTTTGAACACAGATGGTATGTAAATAAACAAATAAATGAACTCTGAACACAAAAGCACATAGCCGAGCATGAAGCCAGACCCCTTTGGGCAAGCTCCACCAAGGCAGCGGTGGAATCTGTCCTGGTCACTGCCACATCCCAGGGCTGAGACCGGTGCCTGGCACACGGGAGGGGCTCGGGAAACAGCTGCGGAAGCAAAGTGCGACCTTAGAGAGCGTTTCACCTAAAGGAGCCTTCTCTGCAAATGACACTGGGGCGGGCCTATCGGACCACTGGCTTTGTCACACATTCGGCTCTCTATTGGACTTCTTTGTATATTGTTCACTAATTGTTTTGGCTGAAAGCCTTGTTGTCCCAACCAGATGGCAAACTATACCTCAAGGACAGATCCTTTGTCATACGCACCGTGGCTCCCGGAACTGCACCTAGCACTGTGGCGTTAGCCTAATAAGCTAACCGAGCTTCCTTGTAACCCAGCAAAATGAACCCCCCTAATCCTTCCCTGTCATGCTGGAGTCATTTTCCTCTCTGACCATGCCGTTGGCCAGCGGGAATGGCAACTTTCTCATTTATTCAACCAGCCAATGAATATTTGGTGAAGGAAAGAATGGCTTCTCCTTGGTCCATGATGAAGCTTTGTGCACATTTTTCAAACCAGCTCTATTCACAAAAGGCAGGGGTGGGAAAGAGGAGCTCACGCCTTCTAGAGAAGGGACTAAGGTTCCTACGGAGCATAGGTGGGGACGGCGTACTGGGCTCTGGCAGCTGCCGCTGCGGCCCCAGCTCTCCCTGCTGAAAGCTCCCTGTCTCTTGGCTCCTATCAGGAGTCAGCCCAGGAGGAGCTGACGACCCACGAGTACTCACGTTATAGCTGCGTCCAGGGCTTCGGGCGGGCCCCTGGGATTCCTGTGGCCTCACACTCTTCCCTTCTCCCGCCTTCCTGCTTTTCCTTTCTGTCTCTCTTCCCTTTTCTCTCCCTGCCTCTCTCAGTGACAAAGAGTATCAGGTTTCAGTTTTCTGTGTCCAGGGACATGACAAGATCCTTTCTCCTCTCTCTTTTTTGACTTGGATTACACTTTCCGAGCGGTTTGGCTCCCCTGGCCTGCCCAGCTGCTGCGGTACAGAAGGGGTTGGCAGGGTGGGCAGGGGCACGGGGTGGAAGCTTCCAAGCCTGCACCCCCCTCTTCTTGGTATGGCCCTCCCTCGTCTGAACCGCAGGCGGCCGGCTCCTGGGACCCTCCCCAAGGACTTGAGAGCGCTGGCAGCCCAGGCAGCGGTGGGGGCAGCTCAGACCCGCCGTCTCCGGCCAGGTCCCTGGTCTCCTCCTGCTACAGCAACAGAGGGGAAAGGGAGAAACGCCGGGTTATTTGTGATCTGACTATTCCCTTCTCATTTAGAAAGGTAAACAGGCAAGAAAATGGACAAGAGTTTGAGAACGGCAGAGGAAAAGAGCAAAGGAGAGAGAAGAAGTCATGAGAAAGAAAGGAGGGTCCCTGGACGCCCACCACCGTGGCCTCCACCAAGAATATAGTGGGAAGCGAGGATCTGGGACCGGCCTGAAAACAGGTCTCATTCAGAAAATTGAAATGTTCAAAATATTCATTACACGCCCCTCCATCATCAAACACAAATGTGCACTCTGCTCTGCATTACAGGGTAACTGAGGCTTAATTGATCGTCCGTGCAAAAGTGTGCATCAGGTACCCCGAGATGGAAGACGTGGGCATCAGGTGGAGGCTGGGCATCAGCAATGCCCTCCTTTTACAGGTGCGCTGGCTGAGAGGTCATGTGACCTCCCCCAGTTCACTTAGAGACCCAGTGCTGGAGCAGGCCCCAGGACCAGCCCCACCCCCCACCTCAGCCCCACCCCAACCCCCACCCCACTCCCACGCACACGCAGTGGTTCCCTGGCCAATCAATAAACGAGTGCAAAATGAATTTAGAAAACAAAAACAGACACACAGGTGCGAAAGTGAGAGGAGAACTGGTGCAGAGGCTGCATTTGTAGATTTGGGGGTGGGGTTCGAGGTCCTGGCCGGAGGCGTGTGGAGGTGGGGTGGTGGTGGTAACTGTCACCTCCTGGCCCCTGGGTGTCTCAGAAGGGCAGACCCTGGCGTCCAGGGCTCCCCGCAAGGGCCTTTCCATCTCTGCCTGGTCCCTGCCAGCGAGCCCCTCGGCCCCATTCCTGGCTGCTGGGGGCCAGGTCTTTCCCAGTGAACAATTCTTAGCACCCTTAAAAAAGGACTGTGGGGAGTCGGGATCAGTGTGTCTGGCTCAGCTTTCCTTATCAGTCTTAGGAAACTGCCCACAGTGCCCAGTTCGAGCACACAGATGGAACATGAAACCCACGCCTGGGTAGTGTGGCACGTGGTCGCCAAGGACACCCCAGCCTCGGGCTGAGCTAAGGGCCTTAGCTGGGGAGGGGGGGGCTCGTGGCGGCTCTCCAGCTCGCATCCGGCCTTGCCCCGACCAACGTCCCTCGCCGATGTTCTCTCAGCACCCTTCAGCCAGGCCCCCAGAGACGCAAGCGCCCTGAGCTTGCTTACCTTCGGGGCTCACTCGGCTGTGGAAACAACACGCAACTTCCCAGGGTTCTGAGAAATAACTTTGCTAAGGGTGTCACCAGCTGCAGACGCCCCAGTCATAAACTGTCTCAGCCCTAAGCCGCCTAGGGCTTTTATCCCCTCCCTCTTAGCTACTCATTACCCGGCTTAATTAGGCCAGGAAATGCTCTGGCGGAGGACACTCTCGGCGGGAGGCAAGGCTGGAGGAGAGATTCTCAGCAGCTCCACTTCCTGAGGCTCGCGCTGGGGGCTGGGGAAGGACGAGGGGAAGGACTGCCGGAGATGGCAGGGCCGCGTCCTCGGCGAACAGCTGCCGAGAAAGAGGCAAAGATGCACACACATTTGCTTCCCAGGCCCTCCGGGGAGCTGAGGGCTTTGCTTGTTTACGGGAACGGCACCGGATCTGAGCGCTCAGGAGTCCCTGCCCACCCCACCCTCGTCCTCCCACCTCATTCACCAGCCACCCCCAACCCTCGAATCCTCAGTAACCACTGGTAATATTTCAACCCCGTCCATCCCTGACATAATCCCGGCTAAGGACACAGCCAGACACTGCCTCCCATTTCTCAGCTAGCCCCTGACCTTCACCTTGTATTGCCTTGGCCGCCTGTGAGCCAGTTGGACCTCCCTGGAAAGACAGCCCCAAGGTTCTTCCCGAGGGCGGATGCAGAAATGGGTTTGTCTCCTCAAAGCTGGGAGGGCTCACTCATTCTGTTTTTTTTAATTATTTTATTTTATTTTTTTAAATACCAAAAAGCACCAAACAAACGCAAACATTCCTATTTTGATCATTCCGTTCTACATATATAATCAGTAATTCACAATATAATCTTTTTTTATTAGTGAAGAACATTTAATGACATGGAAAAATATACACAATAAGCTAAAAAAAAACAAACTACAAAACTGCATATAAAGTATGATTCCTATTCTATTAATTAAAAAAATGTTTTTAAACATAACAACATACAAACACGAACATTCTTACCATATGATCACTCCATTCTTGGTATATAATCAATAACTCACAATATCATCACATAGTTATATATTCATCAGCACGATCACCTCTCAGAACATTTGCATCAATCCAGAAAAATAAATAAAAAGAAACAAGAAAAAACTTCGTACATACCTTACCCCCTGCCCCTCCCCGTCACCGATCACCAGCATTTCAATCCACTAAATTTATTTTAACATTTGTTCCCCCTACTATTTATTTATTTTTAACCCATATGTTTTATTCATCTGTCCATAAGGTAGAGAAAAGAAGCATCAGACACAAGGTTTTCACAATCACACAGTCACATTGCGAAAGCTATATCATTAAGCAATCATCTTCAAGAAACATGGCTACTGGAACACAGCTCTACATTTTCAGGCAGTTCCCTCCAGCCTCTCCATTACACCTTAACTAAAAAGGTGATATCTATATAACATGTAAGAATAACCTCCAGGATAACCTCTCAACTTTGTTTGGAATCTCTCAGCCATTGACACTTTATTTTGCCTCATTTCTCTCTTCCCCCCTTTTGGTCAAGAAGGTTTTCTTAATCCCCTGATGCTGAGTCCCAGCTCATTCTAGGATTTCTGTCCCACGTTGACAGGGCAGTCCACACCCCTGGGAGTCATGCCCCACGTGGAGAGGGGAGTGCAGTGAGTTTGCTTGTCATGTTGGCTAAGAGAGAGAGGCCACATCTGAGCAACAAAAGAGGTTCTCTGGTGGTGACTCTTAGGCCTAATTTTAAGTAAACTTAGCCTATCTTTTGCAGGGTTGAGTTTCATATGGACAAACCCCAAGTTTGAGGGCTTGGCCTATTGTTTTGGTTGTCCCCACTGCTTGTAAGAATACCAGGAATTGTCCACTTGGGGAAGTTGAATTTTCCCCCTTTCTTGCCATTCCCCCAAGGGATTTTGCAAATACTTTTTAATTCACTGTTCAAATCCTTCTGGGATTTATGGGGCATCACTCTGGACAAACCTACAAAATCTCATGCCCTACTCAAGGTTCCATCTACTATGATGTTCAGTAAAGCTGTCCACATAAGTTATATTAGGAAATGCACTAGTCAAAATATAAATTTTGTACCAAATAAACATTTTTTGCTTTAGTCTCACACAAAAGTTAAATTTTTAAAATCTTAATTACCATCTAATTTCAACACCCTGCAGTACTGACATTCCTTTGTGCTTCCTCATGCAAAAACATTTTTAAATTTGTACATTTAGTCACTATCGTTACACACTCTAGGCATTCCTAGATTATACCATCTCAGTCTTTATCATCTATCTTTCTTTCTGATTTCATTGTGTCACTCATTTTTAAAACTCAAGTTGAAGAGGGAAGTCGTATTGTCTTGGGGTAATGGCATGAGATTTTTATCAGACAGATGGGAGCCTGAAGTCCAGCTTCACTGTTTACTAATTCTGTGACCTCAGATGAGCTATTTCACTTTTCTGAGCCTCAGTTTCCTTTACTGCAAAAAACGGGGATAGTTATACCCACCTCGTGGGACATTGAGGCAGTCGCCTTACATCCTTTTACTAGAAACAGGCAAACACTGATGTCAGAACATTGGCTTAGGGGTCTTTGCCTCTGAGCCAGCGAGGCAGTCTGTATTTATTCATTTATTTGCTTGTTTGTTTAACATTTTTTATTGTGAAATATTGACATATATGCATAAAAGTGATTAATTTCAAAGTATAGGATGGGTTACAGTTCCACAATTTCATGTATTTCCTTCTGGCTGTTCTAACATACTAGAAACAAAAAGAAATATCTATATAATGATTCAGTAGTCATAATCCTTCATTAAATCCCAACTTCTCTGTTACAATTCCTCCCTCTCGTTTGATCATTCACTCAGTCTTCAGGGATATTTGGGCAATGACCATTCTACGTTCTTCACATTGAAAAGGGGTGTCGACACCAAGGAGTAGGGGAGGCAACTGGTTGATGCTCTGGGAGAGACTGGTGCCTCTGGGGTTCAGGGCTTATCTGGCCTGGGAACCATCTGGACGTTTTAGTTTCTGAAGAATAAACTTAATAAGTAAAACTTTTATAGTCTTAGATAGACTCTATCAAAGAGATTTTCTTTAGGGCTTTCAGGAATACTGTTAGTTGAGGCTTGGCATATCACGGCAATTTGTAATATCTGGCTGAAGCTTGCATAAAAGTAACCTCCAGAATGACCTCTTGACTCTGAAGTCTCTTAGCCACTGAAACCTTATTTTGTTGCATTTCTTTTCCCCCTTTTGGTCAAGCCCAGCCTGCATTTATTTTATTTTATTTTATTTGAGAGGGATGAGGAAAGTCCTAGAAAGGGGGAAATTAATGAACTCCCCTATTGGGAGCATATATATATATATATATATAGGGAACATATATATAATATATATATAGAATAAATATATGCATATATAATAAAATAAACTACTATTTTATTAATAACAAACAAATTTTATTTATTATTTAATAAATATTTATTATTATAAATAATTTTATTTAATTATTTCATGTAATAAAATATTTTATTATTTTATAAACAATAAAAACTCATTATTTAATGTAATCATTATCTATTGAGGTTTCAGGAATTAAATGAGTAAACTGAGGTTCAGAGAGGTGGGTATTGGCTGGTAAACAGCAGAGCAGAACATGTAGTAGGGTATAGCAGACGACCCTGTCTGCTAAGTCTGGGACAGCTTCATAGCCAGGAAATGTCAGCAAGACATTGGCCCAGATGAGGAGGGCTATATGAGTCTCAGCTAACTTCCCACTCAACCCCCCAAGCTGGGACTGCAAGGGCTTGGAAGCAGAATCCCATACAGGAATAGCTGGGCCCCTGGTGGAACACGCATGCACTGACCTTGATGCTCCGGTGCTATTTGGTGCAGCCTTCCCTGGTGAAGGGTCTTTATGCCTTGCTGCTTTCCTGTGTCAGAGTCTTCCAAAAAAAAAAAACAAAAAAAAAACAATGTATGTTTCTTGAGAAGTGACCTCATTGCCCTCATCTGTAAATAAGACAAAAGTGATTCTTGGTTCTTGGACATCTGATGGTGCTGTGATTTGATGTTCCTTATGTAACTTTGAAAAGCACTCTCCCATCCCAGCAAGAAAAATGAAAATGCTCCATGGCAGGAGTAGGGGGTTGGAGAAGTTGGGGTACCTCCAGTTCCATCCAGAGGAGGGCAGTAGCCTATTTGCCCAGGCCCTTCCCTAGAGAATAGACTAGATCTCCAAGGTACCCAAGGGAATTCAGGTCCCCTCTTGGTCTAGCAAAGGAATTCTATTTCCCGTGCTTCCGGGCAGATCTGTCCATTGATTTCAGGGCATCTTGGACATGGTGCTTTTAGATTTACTTGGCAGATTAGGTGCTTCACATTTGAAATGCATAAAATCAAAGAAGGCCCGTGGCTGATCAGTGAGAGGCATAAAAAACCTTAGGACCCTAAACCTCAAGGGCCCCTGGCTTTGTCACTTTTTGTTTGTGATCTAAAGTAAGTGAAGTCAGGGATAAAGAAAATAAAAGTCGTGGCTTGCCAAGCTGTTAGAATGGCTGCCAGGCAGAACTGCAGAGGTGCAGTTGAGGGCTTAACATGCAGAAGTCCCTAAGCCCTGGAGTTGTCAGTCTGTCCAAGGAGGAAGACCCAGGTAATATGAGTGCAGGGGGGACAGAGAGGCTAAGGGCCAGGGAAGGTACTAGGGGGCTATGCACTACCAACCCCAGATTCGAGGCTTACCAGGATACTGGGTGGCATAGCTCAGAAGGAGCTGCATGGGAGGGGAGGGCTCCCAGAACACAGAACCTGGACTCCCAATTCTGAAACAGGAATTTTCCTCTTGAGTCTTCTTCCTCCCTTCCTCCTGCAGCCTACCTCTCTCTCTCTCCCACCCACTGGGAGGCAACGTCATCTTCTGGCTGACTCCTACACAGAGACAGGGGTGGGAGACGCTGCCTCCACCCCAGGAGCTCGGGGGCAAACATCTGCTCTCTGTCATTGTTTCCCCTCACTTAGGGGGCGGGGGCGACCCACTGGAGTAGCCAAATCCCCACCCCCCCACCTCCCCAGCAGTTTGGGGCACCCTTCTCCAAAGTAACTGGAGAAGCTGAAAGCTTTGCCCTTGGCCTCTGAGAGATTTTCAGGGTATCAGTACCACTGGGTGGAGGCCCCCGTGGCAGGTGGGTGGGGACTGCCTCCGGTGGGGAGAGGGTGGAAGGCTGACGTGCATCCACCCTGGCAACACCCCCGCTTCCCTGAGCCGGCCAGGCCACGTGGCTGAGGGGTGCAGTCACCTGGTCCCTCCCTCCCCTCTGGGTCTGCCCCTGTGCCTCTTCCAAGCAGCCTGCAGGAAGCCCTGGGTGGGGGCAGTGGATTTTTTCATCAGCTGCTCAATGCCAGGCCAAGGGGACTGACTCATGGACCACGGGGTGGGCTGTGGATTCAAGCATTCACCTACTGACATGCTTAGGAATCCCAGGGTTTTGTCCCACCAACATATTCCCAAAGCACCTTCCTGAGAACCCTGCCCACCCAATGCCAAGTTCAAAATGCTGGGTTTGGCAATCCAGGTCGTCACAGGGAAGACTGGACTCGCTTGGGCACTTACTCATTCCATGGATGTTTGCCGAGCGGCCTCTCTGCACCGGGTGTTGGGAAGGCAGTGGTAAACAGATTGGACAGGGGAACGTTTTCTGTTCTCAGGGTGGTGGAGGAGCAAACTCTAAGCACCTATTAGCTTCCTAGGGCTGCTGTAACAAATTAGCATCCACTGGGTGGCTTAAAACAGCAGAGATGTATTTTCTTACAGCTCTGGAGGCAAGATGTCCAAAATCAAGGGGTCGGCTGGGTTGTTCCTTCTGGAGGCTCCCTGCCCTCTCTGGGCTCCTGGTGGTCTCCAGTCATTCTTGGCGTTCCTTGGCTTGTGCATACATCTGTCTCCATCGTCACGTGGCCTGCCCCCTGGGTGACTCTGTTTCTTCACATGGCTTTCTTAAAAGGACACTAGTTGTTGGATTTAGGGCCCATACCAATTCGATATGATCTCATCTTAACAAAGACCCCATTTCCAGATAAGGTCCCATTCTGAGGTCCAGGTGGACGTGAATTTGGGGCAGGGAGAGAAGGACGCTGTTCTACCCAGTAGCATGTAGTGAACCCAAATAAAGACATAATGACCAATGGTTTGGCAGGAAAAGGTAAGGATTCAATGAGAAAGAGTAAACATGATGAGATCAGAGGCAGTCGGCGAAGGCCCTTCTGAGGGAGTTAGCCAGGATCGGCAGGCCTTCCAGGTGGCTTTCAGAGCTGGAGTTCTCTGACCATTTGAGGCGAGCAGGCTATCACCCAGAGGTCTAATTCTGGCCTTACCAATGATTTGCTGAGTGACCTGTCCAGCAGCCCTTAATTTCCCTGCAGGAAATTAAGGCCTGTCTCCCAAGGCTGAGGGGAGACATGCACCTTGAAAGTGTTTTGAGATCCCCAGACAAGACCCAACCGATGGTGATAATCAGTTCCATCATGCTGTTCCTCACGGTGTCCCTCTTCCTGCACAGAAGTACCTGTCCCGCACAGACACCTGGCCCCTTCCGGACCTGAGCCCTAACGCTCCCCAGTTATCCCCACAGACACTCCACAACACCCTCACTCCCTCCTTGGAGAAAATCTCGCAAATTTCAAGTATGACGCCTCTGTCTGTCCACTGTCCTTCTATGTAGTCTTTTTTTTTCTCTTTCTTTTTTTTTTTTTTTTTTAATTTGCATATGGGCAGGAGGCACCAGGGATCAAACTCCAGACCTCCAGCACGGCAGGTCGGAGCTCTGCCTGCTGAGCCACGGCAGCCGCCCTCTATGTAGTCTTTATCGTGCCTTTTGGTGACTTTTTTTTTTATATAAGTAGACAAACAAAAGTATTCAGAATAAAATCCAGATGCCCCCTCTTGACCTCTGCTTTCGCTCTCTTTGCCCCTCACCCCTACCCCCTACTTCATTACCTCTTTCAGCAGTTTGGTGTGCACTTCTCACACATTAATTCGCTGGGACATGCGTGCATACATATATTTCTTTCTTTCTTTTTTTTTTTTTTGCATGGCAGGCACTGGGAATCGAACGTGGATCTCTGGCATGGCAGGCGAGGGTGCTGCCTGCTGACCCACTGTGGCCGGCCCATACATATATTTCCTAAATCCATTTAGAGGGAATCATATTACTGTTCCATGCTGTTGGGGGTTTTTTTGTTTTTGTTTTTTTGTATAATGTGTGGTGGGGTCACGTTTCATTCTTTTTCCATGTGAGTATCCAGCTATTGCAGCACCATTTGTTGAATTTTTTGTTTGTTTGTTTTGTTGGTTTCTTTTGTTTGTTTGTTTTGGGGAAGTGCATAGGCCAGGAATCAAACCCAGGTTTCCCACATGGCAGGCAAGAATTCTACCACTGAAGTACCCTTGCTTCCCCCCATGTAAGCTGTCTTTTTTAAAACTTAATAATTTATCTTTTGGTATATGTGCTTATTTTTTCTGCTTTCAATTGCTTCATAGTATTGCCTTGTCGAAATGTCACGATTTATTTAATAATTTCACTATTGATAAATATTTTGGGTCCTCCCCCCCTTTTTTTTCCTTCATTATTACACATCACGTGGTTCTTTATAAAGTGAATTTAAGATAGGTTGGATTTCAGGTCTGTTTTGTTTTTAGAAAACTTTCTTTCATGCAGGCAGGTGAGGAATCTGCTGTCGATAATGCTGCTTTTCCTTCTTCTATTTAAGTTCTACTTTTGGAATCAAGTCCCATTTGCTCCTGGGAAGGGCCCCTTCAGTCTGCCATGTCCTCATCCTCCTTTCCCAGCCCCATTGTCATCCTGGTGGAATTTGGTGGGTGATGAGTCATTTTCCTGTTTTCTCTGAAACCATCGCCTCTCCCTGAGACCCACCAGTCTCGCCATATCAGAGCTGGAATTTGCCACGGTGTCCTCCCTCCCCCGTGGAGTCAGTCAGCCCTTTCCCCACCTCAGTTCTCCAACTTCTTGGGAGCCCTTTGGATAAACAACGTGCTAGGATGTGAGTCATCTCTTCCCTCCACACCTCAGCCTCCTCTCCCCCCGGTAGGCTTCTGCTTCTCTCTTGTCTTTTCAGATCTTATTTGTCCATTTATACTTTTCCATCGTCTCCTCTGAATCTTGATTTCCAAGGGCGTTTCCAATTCCACCTCCAGGCTGCATCACTCCTCTGCCCTCTCTCTCTCTCCTGACATTCTCTCCTTCCCCAGCTCAAGGCCTACTGTTCACCGCTCCTTTTGTTTCCCTCCTCCCACTCCCACCTCCATGTTTTGCTCCCCTCCTCTGCCTGGGCCTGGAGCCCTCTCCCCGTGGGGTCTCTCTCCAAATGCCTTCTTCTATAGCCAGGTCCATAGCATGCAAAGTGAAGTAGGATGTCGGCAATTACCTAATGAGTCCACACAATGCAGACAGCCAATTAAAAAATCCTTGACACAGCGAATCCCCTTCACTTTGTTTAAAGCTGAACTCCAGTGAGGTCTGCCCTTCACAGGGTCTGTCACACCATCTAGAAGATTCTGGGAACAATAACCGATGTTTATCTCATTAGTGAGTGAGAATTTCAGCAACCTCTCTGTATGGCTGCCATCTCCCCAAATAGGAGATACTTAAATTCACCACAAATAAACAGACAAACAAAAAAACAAAACACATCAAAACCAACTTTCTTAGAATTGGTGTATAATTGTGAACTGAAAATCATCCTCAAAACAGGAATTTCTGTAGAAAGCGCAATTTGTATGGCAACTTAGAGTCCAGCATTTTATCTGTAGATTGATACATCCTTTTGCAAAATATAGAGCAGAACTAAGTGTAGCAGCTTCTCTAATTCCAAAGGCCTTGCCATGCCTCCCTCCTGCCTTGTCAAACAAGGGGAATCCTATGAGATAAAACATAATTAATAAGCCTAGTTAGAGATACAAGCCGCTAATGTTCTAAGAAATGATCATGGTGATAAATATACAACTATGTGATGATAATGTGAGATATTGATTATATACCCAGAATGGAATGATCATATAGTAAGAATGTTCGTGTTTGTATGTTACGTTTTAAAAAAATTTTAATTAATTAAAAAAAGACATAAGCCATTTCTCAGACCTCAATAAATTTATTTCCTATTTCACAATCCCAGAGAATATTTAATATTCTCTATCAATAGTTTTAGAAAAATTAAATGATTTTTATTTTCTTAAACAGACAACTAAATGTACTTTTTTAAAAAAGAAAACAAATCAACAACCAGGTACTTTTATCAAGTTTTAAAGATTTGAACATGGATCTTGAACTGGGTTTAAAATATCCTTGGGAAAAATATCAATTTAAAACATGGAGGCTGCCTTTCTTGATGACTCAGAACAAATGAAAATATATTTGGGATGTTTCTGAAGAGCATTTCTCTAAACAACTTCCTTTTTCTTCCCATCCCTAGCTCTACTTGGAGTTTTCAGTCCTGAGAATAGGATATAGTAAAAAAAAAGTCACTAAAGCAAAGCAAATACTCTTTCTTTCTCCCTAAGTCCCTCCTTTTAACTTTCTATTGGTAAATCTTTCTAAACGTGCACATTAATTTCATTAAATTGTAGGCCTAGACTTGGTCTCAAGCTCTAGCTCAGCCCACTTTTTAGCTACATGACTTTGGGCAGGTGATCTTTCGTCTATGAGCCTCAGTTTCCCCATCCGTGCAATGGGAAACATAATAGCCACTTCCCAGGATCGTGGTAAGAAAGAATTGACATAATGTATTTTGTGAAAGTGCTTTAAAATGAAACATAGTAAGTCCCTAATGGATCCTAATGGG
This sequence comes from Myrmecophaga tridactyla, assembly GCA_004026745.1. Lineage (NCBI taxonomy): Eukaryota > Metazoa > Chordata > Mammalia > Pilosa > Myrmecophagidae > Myrmecophaga > Myrmecophaga tridactyla. The sequence continues at coordinate 23,471 of PVIY010028280.1, forward strand.
GATAAAATAAAAAATAGACATTATTTGTTGAATTATGCAAGAAATACTTATATATATGGGAGGGGACAATTTAAGGCTACATGACTTATGAAATCAATCAAGAAAAATATCACAAAAGTGTTAAATTTTCCATCTTAAAGAAAGGCTTCAGTAAGCTTTCAAAAGGCCTTCTTCACATTTCTCTCTCATAAAGAATAAGCTCTAGGATTTATTCGGTCTCATAGACCTTCGGAAATAGCAAAGAAGCCCAAAGTAAGGAAACCAACTAGGGAACATCCAGACAGAAATCGACCTTGAGAGTCATGCCGAAAAGGTCAAAGATGTCCCTTCAACACGCTGGATTTGGGGGCACAGGCCTTTTCCTTTTGCTTTTAAATGTCCCTCCTGCATGGTTTTTCTTTTACTATAATGTGAGAAACTACTACAGTGTAATTTTCATGTGCTGGGGGCTCAGCATGGCACGATGGACAGAACCCAGCCACCTGTCTGCTATGAGCTGGGAGACCTTGGCCAAGTTCAAAGGCTCTGAGCCTCAGTTTCCTGAACGATGAAGTAAGGATAATAACATGAGCCTGGTAGGAACTGTGTGAACATTAAATGAGAATATGCCAAACAATTGATATATTCTACAGCATTCTGTAAAATAGGCCATTATTGTCATTACAGATAAATCTATTATTAGTTTGGCTTAGTGTCACACAACAATCAGTCTTTTGGGACTTTTCATTCCTTCATTGTTCTGGTTTGCTCGTTCTGGTCTGGGGCAGCTACAGATACACTGTTTTCACGTTGAACATTAGATTTCCGGATAAAACTGCCCTCTGAGAAGCCATGGGAAACTCTATCTGGTGTTATTCTCCCCTGGATTTTCCTCAGCATGTCTTTAGCAAGGCCCTTCAGTTGCCCTTTTCAAAGGTCCTCTACAAACACCCTGGAGTGGATGTTCCATACTCAAAAGCATTTTTCCTCATTGACCTTCTTTATGGCTTTCCTGAACCTGAAGTTAAATGAACATCCCTTCAGAAGCCAGTTTCTCTGAACAGCTTCTTTTACAGTTGGAGGTTTTATTGAAATAGTTGCCTCTCTTTTTCACCTTTTTCCTCCATGTCCTGTGTCCCTTCTTTTTCCCATCTCCTTCGCTTCATGATAATGTTCTTCTCTCTCCGTCTTCACTGTCATTATCCATCCTGCCTGTACCTACCCTTGGTTGTTGGCTCCAAGGAAACAGAACCTTCAGACATGCATGAGATTAGCATTTCTAACACCCACTTTACATTTCATAACTTTCTTCTCCTCCAAGCACACAGAAGTCACAATCCAATGCTCAATTTCATTCTAGGGAGAAGATGGGGAAGGAAGTTATTGTTTTCATGCTTCCAAAAAGAATCAGGATTGTTTGGGAAAGAGAAGATTGTCAACGCTCCACGGGCCAACTAAATCAGGTTTAGTAAATAATATTTCTCCATGAAATATACATTTATAAGTTTTTATAAAAACATACACACGCACATAATTAAATTTGATGAGCATTAGCCAAAGCAAACAGTTTCTCACTTGGACAAGAAAAGATGGAGAAGAAGGTAGAAAAGTTTTCCATGATGACAGAGCAAGTAGGGGAGAAAAGAAGATTAATTAAGAGGTCAATAAAAGAGAAGGGCACAGGAAATGGGGGATGGAAGTAAAGAAAAACAAAGAAAAGAAACTTTTCCAAAGGAATCTTAAAAAAAAAATTTGGTTCCATTATTCATTGCAGTAAAATCCAATATTGAGTTTAATTCCGTTTTTAGCCTACAAATCTTGCCTTTTGTTTTGTTTTGTTGTTTCCTCTGTTGTTTTGTTTCATTTTGCTTTAGTTCATTAGTTCATAAACTAAGAATTATTGCTTAGTTTAAGTGCAAGGTGGAAAATTGACATGTGGTAGCTAAATGCTGATTGCTTATTGTTTTGGTTTGCTAAAGTTGCCAGAATGCAATATGACAGAAATGAAATGGCTTTTAAAAAGAGAATTTAGTAAGTTGCAAGTTTACAGTTCTAAAACCATGAAAATGTCCAATTTAAGGCGCCAATAAAAGGTTACCTTCATTCAAGAAAGGTTGATGCTGTTCAGAACACTTCTGTCACCTGGGAAGGCACATGTTGACATCTGCTAGCTTTCTCTCCCAGCTTCTCATTTCATAAGGCTTCCCCAGGGTGGGGGAGTTTCCTTTTGCATCTCCAAAGGCCTCTGACTGTGTGGGCTCTGAAGCTTCTTTCAGAATGGTTCCCTCTTAAAGGACTCCAGTAAGCAACCCCACCTTGAATGGGTAGAGACACAACTCCATGGAAACCACCTAATTAAAAGGTCCCGCCCATAATTGGGTGGGTCACATCACCATGAAAACTACTTAATCAGAAAGATCCAATTCAGCAATATTGAAACAAAATTAAAGAACATGGCTTTTCTGGGGTACGTTTCAAACTAACACACTTGTTACTGAAAAGGTTTTCTTTGTCATGCCTTAATGTTTTGCTCTTCTCATCTTTATTTTTACAGCACTTATACCATCTCCTATCTATACAAAGCTGAAGTAAAAAACAAAGTAAGACAAAAATAACCCATAGCAGTTAGGAAGGGAGGAAAAAGTCATGTATGGTCTTAACCACAAAACAAAAGATGAATTCATGTGTGTGCTCATTTCCCCTTTGTACCAGCCAGAGCTATGGGCTGAAAACAACAGACGACTATGGCTGTATTAGTCATATATTTATAGGTAATATATATATATATATACATATATGTAAATATGATGAGATTTATTATGGGAATTGGCTCACACGACCATGGGGATTGGCAAGTCCAAATTCCATAGGGTAGGCTGCAAGTCAGAAAATTGATGAAGGTGACCTTGAATTCTCCAGGAGAAGCCACAAGTTGGGAATTTCAAGAAATGTGGCAGTGAATTCCCTGGGGGAAGCTGTCTGAAGTGGAGATAAAAATCCTTCCTTCTGCCTACTGAAATCCGTTAGCTTTCCCTTTAAGGCTTTCAATTGAGTGGATGAGACTTCTCTCATTGCTGAAGCCCATCTCTCCTTGGTTAATTGTAGATGTAATCAGCCATAGATGCAATCAACTGACTAAGACTTAAATTCATGAATACCCTTCCAGTAACAATCAAGCTAATGCTTATTTGACCAAACAACCAGACACCATAACCTGACCAAGTTGACACATGAGTTTAACCATCATAATGGCTAACTTAAGCAGGGAAGGAATGGACTGAAAAGAGAGCTTCAGGATAACTGGAGAACTAGACTTGGAAAATGGGCTGAAACCAAGGCTGTTCAGGCAGCAGAGAGAACCCACCAACCAGGACTTGCCTCAGGAATACTTTGGCTGATAAAACACCTACAGTCATGGCCTCTAGGGACTATTCATTCTGTTTCTGTAAATCATAATAATCTCTACCCACCTCTGCATCTCTGGCACTCCCTACAGATTCAAAGGGTTGGACAGGGGTTTCCAGTTGACTGACTGGGCCATGTGGCCATGCACACATTCCCTGGGGGAAAACAGAATGTCTGGATCTTTCAGCCTCCCATGGCAGTACAGTGTGTGCCTGGTGAGAGGGTATTCCTCTCAACAGGGCTTCCTCACTGGGAAAGAGTCACAAATAGGATGAAGGGTTTGGGATGGGCAACCAAACCAATGACCAAAGTCCACTATAGCCCATGCTTTACTGCCCGATATCCACCTGCAGCCTTCTTCCTATACTTAACACTTCCTAGGAGTACCTCCCAGGAGCCATACTCCTCTCCATCCATACTGTTTAATCCAGTCTTACTTCCCTTGATAATTGGGATCAACAACCCCAGCCAACATAACTTCTCCTTTTTCCTGTTTGCCTGATGTCAGAAGAGAACAAAACACAAGGTATATATACTAGTTTCTATTCCACTGTATTTCCTGGTGGAAGCATTCCTCCTTGGGTACTAACACTTCTCAATCAGCAGAGATCACATTCATGAGGTCAGGAAGAAAAACTTTTATACATTGGTCACTGGGTATAATCTTGCCCACTTCCACCTACTGGTTCTTAGCTCTGGGTATTTTGGGTCACTGGTCCAGAGCATATACTGCATTCTGTAATCCAGCGCTCTAATCTCTGAAGGTGTTATAACTATTTCTTTGGTAGCCCACGCCTTGCTGCTGTTCTATAAGATTTTTGATTAAGGGGATAGATGGTAAAATCATTGAATCTCATGATAGTAGTCCATTGCCTTTTTCTTTCCCTGTAAAGCAATATTTGAGGGATACTTTACTGCTATTTAAGGCATTTATTAACTTCACAATGCTCACATTGACAGAATAAAGGAAAGCAAATTCAAATCTCGAATACATATTCATTCCACTTAGGACAATCAGATGCACATTTTGCATAATGGTAGAAGTCTAAAGCAATAAACCTGCCATGAGGTGTCTGCAAAGATGGCAAATCAGCACAGAGGCTCCCATTTGGCCTGATTCAAGTTGGCTCAGAACAGTAGAAGTGGTCGGGTCAGCCTTGGATGGAGGAGGGTCATGTTCGTGAGACCCTACATGACCTCCATTCCCGCCACCATGACCTTTTGCTCCTGAGCGCAGTGGGGTGATGGGGAAGGAGGCTCTCTGATGTCTACATGGAAGATTATCCCACCTACTTAATTCACATGCAATACCGTACCACCCAGAAACACCTACCTCTAGGATATTGAGAAGACTAAATGAGTGAATAAATGTGAAATGCATGGCACATAGTCAGTGCTCAATAAATGACAGTTATTAACACTGAAGAACAGGGTACATACAATGTGTAAAATTTATCCTGAAACCATGTGGAAAAAATACAGTAAAGATCATATGTAAAGTATACGATTTGTAGAGTACATTGCATAAACCAACAGTCAAAACTGGCTACAGAACACAAAGAAACCAACTTTCTTTTTTTAGGAAAATGTCACTACCTTTGATCAAATCCAATACTAGCTACTACTTTCTTTACTCAGAAAAAAAGTTATTTTCATTTTGGAAGCAAAATCATATTGTGAGATTTAGGTACTATGGTTGCCCAAAACTTTATGACTGCGTTATATACTCATTAGGATATTAATATAATTAATACATATGTACTTAACATATTATTAAATTGAAGTTTATAATAAATTAAGTTAAATTTCTAAATAAAAGAAAACCACAAAAGGAAAAGTATTTACTGATTTTTTAGAATAGGGAAATGTTATGTAAGTTAATACCTTCGTTTCATGTGACTCTTTCCCCACTGATGATCTCACACTACTTGGCAGGCAATTGTTGGTCGCCACTTTACAAAATGGGCAATAAATTTCCTGAATAATCCAATTGATATTTATTGCACAGGGCATTGTATGGGCTGTGGGTACAGAACAGCAAAGAGGGTTTGCTCCAGCTTTTGTAGAGCTACAATCCCGTCTGGATGAAACCTGATAGGATACTGACCGAGGCATATATATGGAGCAATAAAATGAAGAGCGCCGAGATGTCCTACATGGGAGGCAATGTTATATGATGGGGACTGCCCACAATTCCTTTCTCCTTAGACCCTTCGGAAACAGAACACAGTGTCAAAGAGTGAAGGGCTGCTCTGTGCGGTTGTGTGTGAGGAAGGGAAGGTGGGCGTGAAGGAAGGTGCAGGAGAGGGTAAGCAGACGGGTCTGGACGGGGTTAGGGGGGCGGCTGCCAGGGCAGTAGCAGGAAATGAAGGGAATGAGTAGGATGAGGGCCTTAAGGTCACACAACATGTCAAGGACAGACCTGGTTAGGACGAATCAACACTCCCAGGCGCCTAACATTACTGGGAGAGTGTGCTTCCTTGCTATCTCATAAATCACGGAATTTCTCAGATTAATAAATTCACTTAATTACCTCTTTGCTGCTATCACCAAACCAAGTAAGTTTTTCCCAGAGAGAGTTTCCTAGTCTTATCACAGATACGAAAGGTGGAAAACCTAAATTATACTCACTAACTACAAACAGATGAGAAGGTTGCCGGCTGGAAAACTCCGTGACAATTTGCAGTACTCTTCTCCAGCATTACATATCTGTCTCTATGAAACATCCCAGCCATGACACTTTCATCTTAACCCTGGCTTGCCACTTTACTGCTGTTTCCTTTCCCTTTCTCTCCTGTGCTGCACATACAGTTAATTAGCCTTTCACAGTGCATGTGAGTGTATACATATTCACAGACTAATATATATATATATTTTATACACACACACATATATATATAATGCAAAAGCTTGAATGTCCAAGATTCGTATTTCTTTAACTTGACCATATACATTATCACGGTGGCAGCCACATAATTGGTTCCCAATAAACACTTGCTCACCCTTCAAGAAAAATTTATGGGTAAAGATACCCTTTAAATGCTGCTCCTTTGTTCTCTACTTCCAGGTGACCTTCAGTGAAATCCCTTGCTCTTGGTTTTAATGTTCCCAGTAGTTTCTCTTCAACCTAAAAAGGGTCCATGTATTGTCTCCCACACAAACCAGCCATCCAGGGCAAGTTTTACTTCTAAGACTTGGCTGAAGCCTTTGAAGTGTGATTTAAGGAGCTGGGTTTTTAAGCCTCCCTCCACCGAGGCCGAAAATTTGACCATTAGACATTCATTCATCTGTGCTCAGTATGTCATTCTCTCAATACCCCTTTCTCAAGGCTTTTCCTTGAGTATCAAAGAGTCAGGAAACCAGATTACTCCTCTGGGAAACATTGGGACCTACGAGACTGTAGGCAAGACTCCCAATCTCTTTTGCTGCTGAAACTCCCGAGTCACGGGGAGAAGTGGATGAGATGACACACGTGAAGGCACTTGGCGTGGGGCCTGGCATACGGCAGGTCTCAGGAAACGTTAGTTTTCTTCACAGCTTCCTCAGTTTCTCCTTTATAAAATGGAGCTTAGAATACCTGTCCTGCTTACCTTATATGAGTAATCCAAGAATCTGCCTCCATGCCCAGATGCCCTTTAGCATAGTGGCTTTCAAATACGTTTAATGCTGACTCACAGTAAGACATATATTTTACATAATGAATCCAGCTCATGTGCATGTGTACAATACACACATGTGTAACTGAAATAAAAGTTTTATAAAACAATACTCTTACTAGAGCACTGCAGTCAGGTATCTTCTATTCCATTTACTGCATTTTCTAAAAAAAATGCTGGTGGAGATCTCTTAAACAGATTTCACTACCCACTACTGGGCTTCAAACCGTGGTTTGAAATATGCCACGCTGTCATCTAGAAGGCAAACGCATGTTTTCTCCTAGGCCCTTCCTGAGTTATCACTTGGAAGCTGCCCGTACGCGTGGGGCGCTCTTCTCTGCGTCTCCAGACTCTGTGCCCTTATCCCATATCCCGCTTTGCTGACCACCATGCAGAGGTCCTCAGGGCTCCGGGGAGCAGAGGGGACACCTTCTATGGTGTCCCTTTAGCCCTCCTACCCCAACATGTGGCTGAATGTGGGCATCGAGACATCTTTCTTGAAGGGGTGAAGCAATTAAAGGAAATTACATTATAAGAGGGGGACAAAGAATTATGTACAAAATTGGACATTTTTTGGAGTCAAAGGACAACAGACCTAAAACCTCTTTCATGGGTAGAAGGGCCCCTTGTGCATGTATCCAAGTCTTCTTTACCTTCCTACCTGAGGATTGCTTCTCCTTGCCAGAACACCTGTGTATTCCACCCTCTCGGTCCCGTCCTGAGAAACTCTTCTCCATCTCACCTTTCAGAGAACCCACCCTGGCCAGAGGCATGATCTCATCCCAGGAAGGACTACCCTCCCCTTTCCATCATATCCTGGGGTCCAGACCACCACCTCCCCCCACCCCTGAGTCCCACTGAGCGGTGTGTGTGTGGGTGTGTGGGGGACTTTCTATGCCTAGGCTCACAGAGAGATCTAGGGTGTATGTGAGACTTTGAGTCAGGGGCCCTTACTAATCTTGCTTTCGGTGTGAGCTCTGGCACCTTCTCTCCACTTTCCAGCAGGAACTGCTGTGCCAAACACACACTTTCTTTTTGGGGGGAACTATTTTTAAAATTGTGTTAAAATATATATAATAAAATTTGCCATTTTAACCAATTAAGTACATTAATTACATTCACAATATTATGCATCCATAATCCCTATTTATTTCCAAATTTTTTTTATCACCTCAAACAGAAACTGTTACTAGGCAGTAATGCCTTTTCCTCCCCTGCCCCAACCCCTGATAACCTCTAATCCACTTTCTATCTCTATGGATTTGCTTATTCTAGATATTCCCTATAAGAGAGATCATACAATGATCTCTTTGTGCCTGGCTTATTTCATGCAACATTATGTCTGCAAGGTTCATCCATGTTGTCACATATATCAGGACTTCATTCTTTTTTATGGCTGAATAATATTCCATTGTATGTACAACATTTTGTTTATCCATTCTTCTGTTGACGGGCACTTGGGTTGCTTCCATCTTTTGGCAATTGTGAATAATGCCACTATGAATATCAGTGTGCAAATATTTGTTCAAGTCCCTGTTTTCAATTTTTGGAGTATATACCTAGAAGCAGGATTGCCAGGTCATATGGTAATTCTTGTACTTAACTTTTTAAAGAACCACCAAACCGTCTTCCACAGTGGCTGCACCATTTTGTATTCCCACTAACAATGAATGAGTATTCCCATTTCTCTACATCTTCTCCAACACATGTAATTTTCTGTTTTTTGACTAGTAGTGGTTCTAGTGGGTATGAAATCTCATTGAGGTTTTAATTTGCATTTCCCTTGTTACTCATGACATTGAGCATCTGTTCATGTAGTTTTTGGCCATTTATATATCTTCTTTGGAGAAATATCTATTCAAGGATTTTGCTATTATTTAATTGAATTATTTGTCTTTTTGTTTTTGGTTTGAAGGATTTCTTTTTATATCCTGGATATAAACCTTTATCGGATATGTGGTTTCCAAATATTTTTTCTCAATGTATAGGGTGTCATTTTACTTTCATAACAAAGTCCTTTGAAGCAAAGTTTTTCATTCTGAGGAGGTCCTAAATTTATCTATTTTTTCTTTTGTTGCTTATGCTTTAGGTGTAAAATCTAAGAAATCACTGCCTAACACAAAGTCCTAAAAATGCTTCTCTATATTTTCTTCTAGGAGCTTTATTGTTCTCACTTGTATATTTAGGTCTTTGATACACTTTGAGCTGATTTTTACATATGGGGTGAGATAGAGTTCTGCATTCATTCTTTTGCAAATGGTGATCCAGTTTTTTTCAGCACCATTTGTGGTTGGTTGTTGAAGAGACTATTCTTTCCCCATGGAGTGGTCTTGGCTCTCTTGTCAAAAATCAGTTGAGGGTGGGCCACGGTGGCTCAGCAGGCAAGAATGCTTGCCTGCCATGCCAGAGGACCCGGGTTCGATTCCGGGTGCCTGCCCATGTGAAAAAAAAAAAAATCAGTTGGCCATAAGAGTCACCCCCAAGAGAGCCTCTTTTGTTGCTCAGATGTGGCCTCACTCTCCAGCCAACACAACGAGCAGTCTCACCACCCTACCCCTCTCTACGTAGGACATGACTCCCAGGGGTGTGGACCTTCCTAGCAACATGGGACAGAAATCCTAGAATGAGCTGAGACTCAGCATCAAGGGATTGAGAAAAACCCTACAATGAGCTGAGACTTAGCATCAAGGGATTGAGAAAACCTTCTCCACGAAAAGGGGGAAGAGGGAAATGAGACAAAGTGTCAATGGCTGAGAGATTCCAAACAAAGT
>PVIY010028281.1:0-33270 GCA_004026745.1 Myrmecophaga tridactyla
GCCCAACATAGATTTTTGTTGTATAAACATTTACATAAATGGCACTGACTGTATTGATATTTTACAACTCACTTTTTAAAAATCTCCTTATGTTTTACATATTATCTAAGCTGGAATTTTATGGATACTGAGTGTGCTAGGCAATGTTCATGCACTAACTTACTGCATCTTTAAGAAATATCTAAGAGGTAAGGAGTATTGGTCCCATTTTACAAATGAGGAAACCATGATCAAGAGGTTCCTCATCTGCCCAGGTCACACAGCTAGCCAACTGGTGAAACCAGAAGCCAAACCCAGAGGCCTGGATCTGGAGTCCATGGTCTTGGTCACCATCATTCTTCTGTCATTCTTTTGAATATTAAATGGTATCTAACATTCCTACTATGACTTACCACAATTTACCCAACGATAACCAAATTTTTAGTTATGTCCAAATATTTACCAATATGAACAATGCTATAATAAAAAATTCAGATATAAGAAAGTTCAATATTCTATAAATATAAAATCCTAAGTACTCAGGGACATACAATAAGTAGAAAATTTTGTTCAATTGATTGATTGGTAGTGAGGTCCTCTTTTCCTAATGAAAACAATTATCTAGTTAATTAAAGGAGAAATAATTGTAGAATACAAGTTAATAGTTTTTGAACTGAATACTGTGGTCAGTGGTGTCTGCCACTTGGCTTTAAGAGCAACTGTTGGTATTTAAGATTCAACAAAATATTTTTTATATTTTTCCATTTTTTGGAGGATACTTTAAAAGTATTTCCACTGAATTCCTAACACCTAATAATAGTTACTAAATAAATATTAAAACAATATTTAAATTCAAATTTCCCACCAAAATAAATATCTTACTTGTAACAAAAGCAGCTGGAGAAGATGATCATAGCAATTATGCAGATTGCCATAGAAATGAGCACAACCAGCCATCGAATGCTGCCATCAAAAAATGGACCTGACAATGGAAATAAACATGTTATCCTTCTATCGCATCCCATTTGGGGGTGGGGGGTTGTAATGTTAAAATCTAGATAGTCCACTTATTGTTAAAACCAGAGAAAAGACTTTATTGAGAATCATCCTCAGACTTTTCTCTACTAACCTACCTATAACAACAGGGGGCAGTGTAGGTTGTAAATACTGGTTACATAAATTGGTCCGACAACATTCTATTGTCCTTCTAAGCTGGGCTTTTGGAGAATCCTAGAGGAAAAGCAATGGTAAAATTAGAATTTTTTTAATTATAGAATTAAATTAGAGATGGCATGATGGCTTAATAAATTATATTGATGAATTTTTAAAATATTCATATAATACAATTTCTAATTTTGTGCATGAAAAGGACCAGCAAATTTTATATGTAAAAAGGATCACTGAAAATTCAGGAGAATTTCCATTGAAATATTTTATGAAGACTGGAAAATATATGTATGTAGATGGTGTGTTAGAATTACAGACAAAAGTTTGTTTTCCATCCCCAAATATGGCATACCTTTGTAAGTTACTAGTTAGTTATTTTTAGTATAAAAATAATTAATGTCATGAGAACTTTTCCCAAATAACATGGGTAATAAGGTAAATTTTATTATATAACGAGTATGATAAGTATGATCTCACTGTAATACTGAGGCTTAGGACAGACAAGGCTTAAGAGTAGACTAAGGTGGAAGGTGTCCTAGGCCAAAGGAAAGACTGACTAAGACAAGGTGGCCCTGTAGGGTGGAAGATACTTTAGATTCTACACAACAATGTGGAAATTAATGAACCTGAAGCACTTTTGGGTGAGGGAAAGAGCAAAATATGGAAAATAATATTCCTGAGAGTAAAGTAAGTGTATTTCACGATTGCTCCCTAAACCCACAACTTCTGTAATAAAGAAAAAAAAATCTAAGTTGTAAAAAGATTATTACCCAACTCCTGAAAGTCGTTTCAGCAAATTTTATCAATCTACAAATTTTTGCAGTGATGACAACTTAGAAACAGGATAATTTAAAACTTGAAAGTAAAATAATCTGGAATTTCAATTTCTATAATCATTATCACTTGAAGTAATGGGCAAACTTCCTCCAATACATTTCTCACGTGAACATATACCAGTGTGCAGACTGGGCTCATTTCCCCAAGGGGAAATTGATGCTTTTCATGTTGAGCCTCCCTTCTTTATTTAAGGGATCCCCAAATTATATCTTACCTTGCACTGGAAGTCAGACCCTTCATATTTCATACACCCTGAAGCCAATGTGGTTTCTCCCTGTTCATCTTCTTCTATGATGGCAAAGCAGTGCCCATTAGTTCTAAAAGAAAGGCAAAAACACTCTAACTTCACACCAGAAAGTCCTACCTAGTTAAATTCAAGTTTTAGGGTCACCAGGTACTGATGGCAATTAGTATCCTCTTTTATGAATTAGAACTGCATTTACATGTGATTTAGCAAAACCAAATAGGTTTTAAAGGCAAATGAAACCTGCTAAGTCTGAGTTAAGGCTTAAAGGGCTAATAAGAACTCTGACAAATTGAAAAGGATTTCTAATTTAAAAAGACCTCCAAAAAAGGAGTTACTACGTATTTTTTTTTTTTTTTTTTTGCTACTCAAAGTCATGGGATCACAGAAAACGAACTTATAAAGTTTTTTGTTTTGTTGGGGGTGCAGTCTGGGAATCAAACCTGGGTCTTCCTCGCATGAAAGGCGAGCATTCTACTACTGCTTATAAAGTTTTATAAAGTAACTAAACTTAATGTTTTTAAAAATTACTTAAAATTAATTTTCTCTCTTACCCAGAGGATTTTCGGATTTATATTTTGTATATAATAATAAACAAACAAACAAAAAAATTTTCCTGTGAAACATAAGATTAATCACAAGGAAAAGTATATTTGGGAAAAACAGATGGACTGAGAGCCTGAGAAGTACTTTTTACTGAATGTGATAGGAAAGAGGGGGGGAACTTCTGGATAAGCTAATTTTTAAGAAATTTACATATATATACTTATTCATTCATTAAGATTTTAAACGTTATGAAAGAAAGTTCTAAAAGTCTTTTCTGGGTGTTCTGATTCACCATTCATATAAGTAAGCATATTGCTTCTCCTTAAAAGAATTTTGCAGAATTATTCATTTTTTAAGAAAATGACATAAAGTTACAAAATTAAGTATCACAGTATCATTCTTATATATCTATATAATATTTGAACCAATTTTTAGTAGTTAGGAAGTTGTGCGTGAATATTCATTTTTTTAATAATTTCTAAGTTTTCTACAATGACATCAATAATTTATGATAAGTTCATTAAATAAACTCAAAACATAAGGCATATACTAGATTCTTTTATCACCTCTAAAAAGCTATACTGTAATGTTATTCCAAGACAGTAATTACCAACTTATTAATGGTAATAAATATTATATACAAAACAAGATTTTTGGATACTTTGGAAAGATACCATATAAAGTCAAAGGAAAAAGAAACTTACACAGTGAAATATTTCTTAAAATAGCAGTAAACGCAACCTTATTCTTATGCATCATGGGAATGCTGCATAACATACTTACACGCATGTGTTATTAATAGCACCATCCGGGCAATGTCCTGAGCAGTAGCACTTTAGAAAAGGCAAGGTATCCTCTGGTGCTAAGGTTACTCCATTTTCTGACTTTTTCTGGTCAGAGTCTGATTTCATGCCTGTACCATGGAGCATAGTGTCTAGATTCTGCCCTGTATTCAAATGTGAAACTTGTTAATAAACCATTTCTGAAAAGCTAATTTTTTATTTCAATTTTCAGTGAGGAAAGGCTTCTAAGCTTTCTTATTACATTGAGGCTGTTTCTTTTATTTTTTAAAAATGAACTGCATACTGTTATCAGGCATTTATTAATAACCTATTATGCACAGAATAATTGTACTGGGCATTATGGGGAATATAGAGATGACAGCATCACAATTTTTAATCACAATTTTTGCACAAGTGAAAAAGCTGTTGGAAAGGAGAAAGGCACAAGGTGGAATATGGTCACGGCTTTTAAGAAAGGAACAAAGTTAGGAGAGACTTCAGGGAAGGCTGTTTCCAACCATTAATAAAACAGACACATTTTCTTAAAATCTTTGCTTCAAAACTTGTGCCTAGCTCTTAACAAAAAAAAAGAAAAGAAAAGAAAAGAAGTCTTTATTTTTGTTTCTATGTAGAAAAGGAGTTACTATGCATGTTGCTTTGGATCTTAATTGCTTAAGTAAGGGAATTGTGAGGGTGGGGGGCAGTCACTAATCATATTATTGGGTGCCTTTTATCTCAACATCACACTTGGTGTTGAACCTTTCAGCTTAGAAGCAGAACAGAACTAAAAAGGACTGTTTAATAATTCCTTCCTCCCAGTGACTCAGCTGAAATGGGCTATTCTATGCAATCCATTTAGGTTGTCATCAAGGGAATGAAAGTGAAAGCCAAACAGATATGAAATATTAAGAGCACCGTTGTATGTATTTCATTATAAATGTTAAACAAGCAGCTCAAAGTATCATAGGGATTTGACTTTAAATTCAGCCATATCGGTGAGATGAACTATTGTAAAGAGAAAAAATAACATATATACACACATTGATAACCAGAAAAAGAATGTGATATTAAATAAGCATTCAGGGATTCCATGCCTTGAATTTTAATACTCTTTACTTTCTTAGGTTTAATATTTAAAGAATGAATATTTATTAACAGAAATAAACACTAAGAGACAAAATACTAAAACAAAAGTGTTGGAGGTTTGGGATATATGTACACCACTCATCTTCATCACACCCTTTCAGGAACAAATACTGTAATACAGCAAAACCATTCTCTAAATTGTACAAAACTTAAAGACTTCATTTAGATTAAGACTCATTAACTAGAAAAAGTCAAACAGAAGACAGGGAGTAAAAGACTAGGAGGAGAAGAAATCCATGGAGCTGCAAATGAAGAGACCTGGGTATATTCTTTTCTGTTTTTTATTCTCAGTTTAGCTAGGTGGATGATCTTAGCACACCACCTTTATTAGTCTCATTTACTCAATATTTCTGAATTATTATATTTCTGTTTATATATAATAAACAGTAATTCCCATTGCTTTAAATAACATCTCTCTGTAAAATTCGAAGATTTAACCTTCCAGTTTTGACTTGTTTAGGTATCTCAAAATTACATGTCCAAAACAGACTTTTCTCCTCAAACCCAGTCCTCCCCAAGTCTTTCCCATCCCAGTCAATATTACCAGAGTGCTATTTGAGCTTTATCTACATATCTCAACTTATTCCATTTCTTTCCAGCTCTACTGCTATTACTTGAGCCCATCATAGCATACCTCTACCAAGCTAATAATCTCCTAACTGGTCTCTTGTGCTCTAGGCCCCTCTCTAATTCATTTCCCAAATAGTCACTAGCGTTATCTCACAAACATAAATTCAATCTGTTGCTCTCATGTTTAAAATCAATTCATGGCTTCCCAATACACTCAATAAAATCGATCTCCTTTACCATGTCCTACCAAGGCCCTGTATGATCTGGACCTTGTGTACCTTTCCAACAACATTTCACAGTACTTCCCCTCCATATTGCTCAGGCACAATGGCCTACCGTCAGTTCCTAGAATATGTCAATCTCGTCTACCAGAAGTCCTGTGTGCTCATAAATTTATGAGGTCTGGGCTGATCAAGATGGTGAAGTGAGACACTTCAGGGTTCCATCCCCACACAGAAACTTTGAACAACCAGCAAGAACAGGCAGAAACACCTTACTCTAAGCTCCAGAAAACAGTTAAAGGATTACTGTAACAGAGCAAATGCTGAATCAGAAAAACAACGTGGTAGGGTCTCCAGGTGCCTACTCTAGTTGGTCCCTCCCTTCCCCTTTCCTCATTGACTCAGTGTCCACACTCCTAATACAAATCCCTGGTTCCCACTCTGGAGGGAATGTAACAATCCTTGTATACATACTGGTCCAATTTGTCTGGTGGCGGCTTGAGGGATTCATGACCACAGAACTTGCCTTGAGTGTAGAAGTAGTTTGCAGACCTATCTTACAGAATTGTGGCAAGGCAGTCAAATTGTGCTGCCTGGGGCAAGGGATTGTGGGCTGTAGGACACAGGGTGTAGAGCCTAGGACCAGAAGGAAACTGTTTCCCAGGGAAGAGAAAATGAACATCAGAATCCTCTAAACGAGGTGGGGGTGGATACCTAGGGCCACATGAAATGCCCAAGACAAGATGTACATGAAAAGGTTAGGGAGGCCTCTGTGGTTTGGCCTGGAGCTTTTCTCTAAATTCACTGTATGGATAAGCCTGAAGGACTGCAATTGGCAACACTTTCATAGGTCAATCTACAGACCAGGAAAAGTGGTGGTTTTTTTTTCTCTTTTTTCTTTCTTTCTCTTTCTCTCTTTCCTCCCTCTTTCTTTCTTGGTTAGCTTCTATCATTCAAAGAAAGCTCTGTCATAACACATGCTTAAGGAATAGATGCCTCAGAGTCTAAATTCCAGTTTCAATATTTAATATATTAAAATATTGAAATGTCCAGGTTAAAAAACAAAAAAAAGAACAAAGATGTAGGAAGCAATAGCCAAGGGAAAGACAACGACTGAATCATTAGGAATCATAAGGGCCTACCAGACAGAGAAAATTTTAAAAATGGTCCTCAGTGAGTTCAAAGAGCTAAAGGAAGGCATGGACAAAGAACTAAAGGAAATCAGGAAAACAACAGATGCATCTACAGAGAATATCAATACAGAGGTGAAAATTATGAAAAGGAAACAAACAGAACTGAAGACCACAGTAACAGAAAAAAAAAATTCCCCAGAGGAGTTCAACAGCAGATTGGAGTTGTCAAAAAAAGAAGCAGTGAACGTGAAGATGAGGGAGTTGAAATCATCAGTCTAAGAGGCAGAAAGAAGAAATGAAGAAAAGTGAATAAGCTGTAGGAAAGCTGCGGGATACCATCAAGTGCACCAACATATAAACACAGGAATCCTAGGAAGAGGAGAATATTTAAAGAAATAAATATTTCCTTATTGAAGATAAGTTGGTATCAAAGCAAACAAGATTGCTATAAGTTTTGGATGTTAAATTTAAGCCCTATGGTAACTACAAAGAAAATATCGGAGAATATGTAAGCTCAAAGAGTCAGAAATTAGAGCACAGGCTGCCAGGGGTGGGGTGCAGGGGGACTGCGGGGTTAATGCATAATGGGTATAGGGTTTCTATTTCAGGAGTTATAGTATAAAAAAAGTTATAGTAATGGAAGGAGGTGAGAGTACTGCAATACCGTGAATGTGATAAACCTCTAGGGCAACATCTCATGAAAACAGACGTATGTACATACAAAGAGACAAATAAATGAAAGACATACATGAATATATAAAGGAACATGTAAGGCATGCTCTTTTATCATTTTTTTTTTTTTTTGGTTTTATTTTGTACATGGCCTGGGAATCAAACCGGGTTTCCTGCATGGCAGGCAAGCATTCTACCACTTAACCACCTGTGTACCCTAGCATTAATATTTCTATATCAATGATTCGAATGGATTTTGATTCCAGACTAAATATTTTTTCCTACTTTCTCAATTAATTTGTTGGATTCTTTGTACAAAGCAGAGGAACTGAACTCCTCCCCCAACTTTATGGTAAGAAACAGAAGGCAAAATGCAGGAGAGCTGGCGAGACCAAGGGATATCAATGCATGGTGCACACAAGAGGTGAAAAAGTAACAATAGTTTTCCTAATAAATTCTATAATAACACTCTTCATGATTAATTATATAAGGACCAGGAGGAAGGCACAGCAGTAGGGGCAAAGTCAAAAGTTTAAGAAAGAGGTAAGAATGACCAAGGGCAGGATGAACAGAACTGTACTGTCCAATATGGTAGTCAACAGCCATGTATGGCTATTTAATTTTAGATGAGTTGAAATTTAAATAAAATTAGATGATTATTCCATAAACTCACAACTTTTCTAAGAAAAAACTAACTTTGAAAATTCAATATCTCATTCATTAGCCATATTTCAAAAGCTCAAAAGCCACTTATGGTTAGTGGCTACCATATGGGACAGCAGGGATATAGAATAGGGGATGGCTTTGTGGGCCCGATGGTCTCTGTCGCATCTACTCAATTCTGCTGTGGAGGGCAAAATCAGCCACAGATAATCTATAAGCAAATAAATGAGGCTATAGTCAAATAAAACTTTATTTACTGACACTGAAATTTAGATTTCATATAATTTCATATCATGGGATGTTCTTCTCTTGATTTTTCTCCAACCATTTAAAAATGTAAAAACCATTCCTTGCTCATGGGCAGTATAAAAACAGAGAGCTAAACCAGTCCATGGGCTGTAGTTTGCCAATCACTGATATAGAACATTCCCATCAATGAAGGAAAGTTCCACTGGACAATGCTGGTAAGTAGAGTGGGTACTCATGGAAGTATAAATGAAACAAGTTTGATCATGATTTGATAATGTTAAAGGCAAGTCATGAATTCATGGAGTTTCAGTATATTATTCTCTCTACTTAGGTATATGTTTGAAATAAGTATTTTTCCCGTAACAAGTAGTGTTTCAAATACCCAAGTAAAACAAGAATGTGTGTGCATTCACAGCAAAAAAAAAAAAAAGGTAAGGTAGATAAAGCAAAAGTTCCCTTTGGCCCCATCTATTCTGGCCCTATCTCTTTAAAGGTTATCACTAGTATCTGTTTGGTATGTATTCTTCTAGCTCACTACTTAACATTTATATTACACAGATTAAGTAGACTTTTAACAAATGTAACCAATTTATTGCCCATCCTTTTTCACTCTCTTCCCTTTTCATATATTTATGAAGATAATACCAGATATACTATTTCATCTGCAAATACTTCAGTATATCTCTAAAAGATAAGGGTTCTTTTTTAATATAACTACAATATCATTATCACATCTAAAAAAATTAGTAATAATTCCAAATATAATCAAATACAATGCTTGAACCAGGCAGTGTTCAAATTTTCAATTCTATCATAAGTATTACAAATTCTTTTAACAGACTTTTTGCTTGAATTAAGATCCAAATAGGGTTCATACATCACAAGTGGCTGATTTTCTTCAAGTTCTTTTCATCTGTAAGTTTATTCTTTCTCTTTCCTTCAAATTTACTTATTGAAGAAACTGGTTAATTTATCCTATAGTATTTACCACAGTTTGTATTTTCTGACTGTATCTTCCTGGGATAATTTAACATGCTCCTCTAGCCATTGTAGTTTCTGAAAATTTCTGTAGTTAGATCTAGAACTATGTTGTTCAGCATGGTAGCCACATAATAGTCATTTGAAATGTGGCTAGTCCAACCCGAGACGTGCTCTAAATATAATGCACACATAAGATATTGAAGATTTAACAACAAAAAGAGAATGTAAAATATCTCAATAACATTTATACTGGTTATGTTGATATGGTGTTTTGTATATACTGGGTTAAATAAAATCTTATTAAAATTAATTTTATGTTTCTTTTCATTTTTAAAAAATATGGCTACTAGTAAATTTACAATTACATATGTAGCTCACATTTTATTTTGAATGGACAGCACTCGTATAGAGGCTTTGTTAGATTTGGGTTAAATTTTCTTGGAGACTACTCTGAAAGTTGTTTTGAAGAGGCACGTTAATGTCTCGTTACTTCTCTTTTGAAGGGCTAGGTTCATTAATTCAGTAGGGTTAGTCTAATTCTAATTCTACCATTTCTTCTTCTAATTATCTGTAATATCTCTGTAAAAAGACAGAAACACTTCTCTCATCTATTAATTGGGTACCATGGTATGAGTCATTTGAAAAAAGGCACGATTAACACTTCATATTCCCTTTTATTACTAGTTTCAAAATAATTAAGTTCATCAGCATCCTTCAATAGTGACTAATTAGCTTTTTTTCTTAGTCATTATAAATTCTCTTAAGATTTCTTCATTGACGTCTGATAAGTAATTACCAATTTATTTAATTAGTGAAAAGTCTATAACAGAACTACCCGAATTTGGATACAGAATAAGAATTCTGTATCATATTGCCTCTGTGTGATTTATGTAGAATAAAAAAATTAATACCAAAGTGGAGATTACCTAAGAGTAAAGTAACAAAGATAAATGTTACTACTAACTTAACTCATCTTCAAAATCGGGACAACTTTGGCTTATGCTGACCAACAAGGCATGTGAGAGGAGATGTTATATAGGTATCCTATTAAGTGATCTGGTATTTTGCAAACACAAGTGGCTTTTGCAAGAGGGCTCTGGATTCTGACTATGATAATAATAAATACATTATTATATCTAAGACAAACTACAACTACAGATTTCATGCTTTAAAATTAAAATATTTAAAAAATTATGCTAAGTTTTTTCTTGTAGGTAGATATTAATTCCTATCACTGTGAACAAAACATTATGAAAGATCAACCTGTGAAGTCAGAAACTTAAGAGAATGAAGATGTCCATAAGTTCTATCTAAAATCCTTTTGCAAACTACTATCTTCAATTTAAAATATTATCCAAATAAAACAATATTGAATATAGATATTTGGGGGGAATATATGGTCCAGGAACAACAATACTGATTACAAATAAAACTTTCAGTACTTTATGAAGACATTTTAGTATTCAGAATGCAGAAGTGACATTTACCTTAAAACAATAAAAAGATACTTATTATTAGTAATATTCCTTCTTGTATTTTAAAGGAATTTAAAAACTCAGCATTATTGGGTATCTCAGGTTATATATCTTTACCTCATTTAATCCTTACAATTACCTGATGTTGTGTATCAGAATGTCTATGACACAGATGAGAAAATTGGCTCAGAGAAGCTGGGATTTATACCCATACTTGAAAATGTTTTCTAATTACAGTCAAATTAAAAAATTATTTGGCATGCGTTTGCATTTTACCTCTTTACTTAAAAGTTATGCTGCATCCTAGGCCTAACGGTTCAAAAATAAGGACATGGATTGAAAAAGCAATTACAAGAATAGGTGTTTTCTATGTACCAAAATAAATTATGAACAAAGACAATTAGACTGCTTAAATGAATGTTGATTTACCTTCAACATGAGAAATGATGAACAGATAAACTCCCAATAAATTGATGTAAACATATAGCTGAGTCATTGTTCAATTTTTAATGTTTCCTGTACACTGTAACCTTTGATAACTGGTCCTCTTATTTCACTAATTTAAATGATTTTTATTCAATGAGATTTTTTTGTAAAAGGCTGCAGTCACTTGACAAGGACCCCAACTTCTGCTGCTTTCTCCTGACTCCTGAAAGACAAAAAAATAATTAAAAAGGTAATGAATATAACTGAATTTTAGGGGGGAAAAAACAAAAACTAAGACTACAAATGCCCAAACAGACTTTTTTTTTTTTTTAATTTGCATATGGGCAGGAGGCACCAGGGATCGAACTCCAGACCTCCAGCACGGCAGGTCGGAGCTCTGCCTGCTGAGCCACGGCAGCTGCCCCCAAACAGACTTTTTACAATGAAATACTGTTTTAAAAATTACAGTCAACCTTGTTTAAGAAAAAAAAAAAAACTGCAATTCAAAAGCTGTTATAAAGTAGGCTATATTAGATTTTCAAGTATTGATATAATACAAATAATTTAGTAATAGGTTGCAACCTTTCTTGATCTAAGATGACTTATATAAAGCAAGAGAAGTAGACTAAATTATCTCAATCAGCTATTCTGGCTGCTCTGAAGTAATTAAGTTATTTTTTAATTATTTTCAAGAAAGTTTCTAAAAGTATTAACAATAAAACAGGAAAAGGTGAGTTTAAAGTACTAAGCTATTCATCAGTATCTTTCAATTGTGATAAAAATACCTTGAATCTTTCCAATAAGTAATGTTTTACTTATTAGTTATTACAGTAACTGCCTTCTATAGATAGAAGACGTTAGAAAGATAGGAAAGAAAGCCTACCTAGAAAATCATACATATTTAAATGCATAGGCTGCTTCATCCGTAAAGCAAAAACAAACAGAAATATATCCTAAATAAATAAAGTTAAATGCCCCAAATTACTTTACTGAAATATTACAAATCTGACTTCATTAAAATAAGATTGAACTTTTAATAAGGATTATATGAAATGTAAGCTTTCAAATTAAGGTTTTAGCAATCAATATAGACAATTAACAAAGATCTCAGAGCAAAACAGCTAAATTGGTAAGAGAAAAAGTCGAGTATATATTCAAGGTGAGTATAACTGATTTTCCCCTCCATTCTAATGGTTCAAGCAGTTTGATTTTGTGACTTCAGCCTGAAATATTTTTTTAACTTTATTTATTGTATAATATAACATATACATAAAGCAAAGAAAGAAAAAAGCATTAGTTTTTAAAGCATTCTTCAACAAGTAGTTTCAGAACAGATCCCAGAGTCTGTCATGGCTACCATACCATCATCTCAGGTTTTTCCTTCTAGCTGCTCCAGAGTACAGGAGGTTAAAAGGAATAAACATTTTTTTATCATCACAATCAACTTTTCTTTTTTGTGTGAAAAATAACATATATACAAAAACCAACAAATTCCAAAGCACGGCACAACAATTAGTTGTAGAATAGATTTCAGAGTTTGGTATGGGTTACAATTCCACAATTTAAGGTTTTTACTTATATCTGCTCTAAGACACTGGAGACTAAAAGAAATAGTAATTTAATGATTCAGCAATCATATTCATTTGTTAAAACTTACCTTCTCTACTGATTGTATATGTAGAATGGAATGATATCTTAATGTTCTTTTGTTAAGTTTTTAAATTAATAATAAAAAAAAAACTTACCTTCTCTGTACAACTTCATCACCACCTTTGATTTTTCTATCCAACTGTTTAGGGGTATTTGGGCTATGGCCATTCTAACTTTTTCATGTTAGAAGGGGCTGAGCCTGAACTATTTTTAAATGAAAAAGCTTTTATTGACTTACTGACACAACAATAAATCAACAAAACTTATACTACTAGTTAGCCTAAGCTTCAACCATAAATAACCTAAGTTTCTATTTTATCTGCCTAAGAATTTTTCACTTGAGTTATTTCTCCAACAGTATTTTAAAGGATTGAGGCACATAAGCATATAGTAAAGTGTCATTTAGGTGCAATATTTATGGTTTAGTTCTAAAATCCCCGCCTTTTTTTTTTTACTTATAAATGAAATTGCTTCCTACCACTTAATGCTGAGAGAATAAGATGTAAAGTCTAAAGCAACTATAGAATAACGTTTGTAGACAACAGCATTTTTGGGGAAAACTCTCTTCTTGAAATTATAAAATTGTGATTTGGAGGGCACTTGTTTCAGGTTTGAAATTCAGGAGACGTTTCCAACGTATTTCCAACCGTGATTTCTCTCCTTACTTCTTACCATCCTTTTAAGATCTCTGCCAGGATTACACTCCATCTGTCTAAAACAAACTCATTATCTTCCCTTCCTCCAGTATTTGCTATCAGTTAAATGTCACACCATCTCTCTCTCCAGTCACCAATACCAAAACCCTGGCATCATTTCTGACTCCCTTACTAGCTGTCATCCCTCTCTTCATTTACTTATTAGTTTACTCACTTAATCACAACATATTACACATCAGTGCCAGCTGCTAAAAATAAAAATATAAGTGAAACATTTCTGCTTTAAGGAGTTCATAGTATTAAGCAGGAAACTGATTGCTATGATTGGTTCCATCTTTCAGTGTCACTGTTTCTTCATCAATTTATTTGAAGTTAAGATGCAACCCTGTTTCATTAGAGTTTCAACCAAGGTCTTCTGGAGAGCAGTCAGTGAGACTCTAACACCAGCCATATGCACAGTTCCTTTCAGAGGAAAAAAAGACTATGGGTCATTCCTTCCATACAAATGCCCCTGACCTTGCTACCTGTGGCAGAAGTTCAACAGTGAGGGGTCAAAGATGATTATGATTTCCCCTATTTTTGGCACGAGCAATTACTGAAGTGGAGATAAACAGATTTTGAAAAGAATGAGGGGAGGAGAACAAGAGTTCAGATTTAGACATTTGAGATTCCCTCACAGGGACGTCTAATAGACATCTGGCTCTGAACCTTGAAGGAGTCATCTTTTAAGGGTCTTATACTTTTTGTATCTATAGTTTGAAGATATAAATGTGTTTATGTCAACAAGAGAGATGTTTAAAGCTCTGGCTCTGGATGAGAAAGTGAAAAGAAATAAGGACCACAGACATAAACAATTTTTAAATTAGTTGAATAAAAGTATTAAAATAGCCACATGCATTTATTTATCCTGGAGTATAAAGTCATACTCCAGGATCCACTGTGTACTAAATTAATATAGTATGTGTTACAACAGGTGGAATACAAATTACTCTTTACAAATCATACTTTTTCATGATTAAAAAAAATCAATCCACAAAAAAATCACTGTAATGATTTAACATGTACCCACAAATTCTTTGACACTCCTATAAAAATGTGAGCTAATTTCTCACTTGAATATGGTCTGGACTTAGTGACTTGCTTCTAACAGATAAAGTAGAATCAATGTGTAACTTCTCAGATTAGGTCATAAAAGGCTTTTCAGCTTCTTCCTTGCTCTCTTGAGTCACACACTCTGGGGGTATCAGGTGCCATGTCATCAGGACACTCAAGCAGCCAACTGAGTGGGTCACCTAGGAAGTGGTTTCTTCAGCCCCAGGAAAGCTTCAGGTGCCTGCAGCCTCAGGGACATCTGAACAACAATTTCATAAGAGACTGAGCTAGAACCACCTGGCTAAGCTACTGGCAGATTCCAGACCTTAAGAAAGTCAGTGAGATAATAAATGTTAATTATGTAAGACGTTAAATTTTCAACTAAGTTGCTGGGCAGTGACAGATAATTAATACAAACATTATGAGAAATTTGCTCAAAGAGTAAAAGTCTAATCACAATAAAGTTATCGTAGCATCAACCAAAATACAAAAGTCTGAAAAAGCCAGAATACAAAAAGTTAAATAATCAAAATGCTGAAAGAACTGACTGGCTAACATAACTGACATCTTGCTTTCAAAGGAGTAACCAAAAGCATGCTTTTTGTTTTTAAATTATCTCAACAAGGGAGGTTCATTTTAAGAAAAACAAAACACCCATACTGTATTTTGGCTACATCTGCCCTTGTAAACTATGGAGTCCATAAAAATAACCTCAGTTTTGTGCTCTAGGTAAAGATATTTTTCAGATAATATCCTATATAGCAAATTTAAGGGAATGAATTCTGATGTCGGACTATTTTATTTCAAATTTCAGTTCCTGTATTTATTTGCTGTATAACCTTCAGCAAATTACTTAAACTATCTAGGTCTCAGTTTCCTTAGCCAAAAAAAAGGGCTGTTACCCAACTGAATTAGACTTGCATCTTAGCACTAAACAGCCAATAAACAATGTCAGTTTTTATTGTGGTGATTGTCATTAATAATATAAATTGGGGAGTATCCCTTTATTTGATGCATTATATCAACTGTTTCTATAATCATGATATGGTAAAACAGTATCCTTAGTTTGCAATCATTCTTGAAATCGAGTATTTTATAATTCCAAGAGCTGATATATATATTTTATATTTATGCCTTCTTTTTCTGGAACAGCTAGAAGGAAAAATATGAGAGGATCATATGGTAGCCCATGACAAACTCTGGGATCTGTCCTGTAACTATTTGTTGAAGAGTGCTTTGAAAACTATAGCTTTTTTATTTCTTTGCTTTGTATATATGTTATATTATACAATAAAAAAGTTTAAAAAATTAAAATAAAAAATATATATATTTAAATTTCCTGGAATAATTAGAATTTTAAAATTAAAAATATCTAATCTTGAAATGTCAAGGATATAAGAAAGCACAGACATTTTAAATGCTACATTTCAAAATTTTAAAATGCTCTGGACATTTAAAAGCTAATAAATAGTTAAACTAAATACACATCTAAATAAATTTAATTTCCTTTATTATATACACAGGTTGGTGCAGTGTTTTTTGTTTCCTTCGAGAAAAGAACATTAAGGCAAAATCACTCAATAAAATATAAATTTCTTTTTAAATAAATAATTCTTAAGTTCCACATATAGCAAGAAGTTGAACCAATAGTTCAATCAGAATAAAAAACAGGAAAAGAATGAAGTCAGCTAAAAAAAACAGACTAAAGTCACTCCTTTCCTCTTCCCGTCAAGCCCCCACCCCCTTAATTTTTACTTTCTAGTAGTGAAGTTTGGGACTTTTCAACAAGCTGGCCAGCTGCCAATTCCATAAAGTAGTGTGGAGAAAACTCCCCTTTCCAGGGGTTCCTCCCCCTAGCCAACTCCAGGCGCCTGGTCTGACAAGCTTTCTGAGAAGGACTAGACTCTCTGCAGACATTCTGGCTCCACAGTCATTGTTTGCATGGCCGCTTTGCTCTTTATCCAGGACATGGATTAGCATAAGAATATTGTCTTTTCCCTTAACAAGCAACTCATCCATTCTTCCCAGATTTCTAATCACTCCCCCACCCTGCGCCATCCCTCATGCGCCCCCCCCACCCCGCCCTTCAACCCCTAAACTAACATACACACACATAACTGGAGTGACATTACTCAGTTATTTTTATTCCATGTAAAAAAATAATCTCATGTAAATCTAAACATAAGCCCTTCAGAAAAGAAAATCCTTAAATAAAGAGCTGTATATGTGTATCTGTGGTGATGTGGTGATATACAGGAATCTCATCTTTAAAAAAGCTGCCTTGGAATTCATGCTTTAAAAACTTGCTATAGGTGCAACATTCACAAGGTCTAATATTCATCATTTAAGAGCAGAATTCTGACCTATCCTAGAAATGGAGAAGTTCTACTTGATAATGTCACTTCTAAGTGCAGAATTTTCATCACCTTGAGGTTACTAATTTTATTATCATGTCTGAAATTACTTTTTGAGTAGTCTTTACCCTGCCCTTAAGCTCAAATATTTATTCAAAGAAAAGCACATATTAGCTTTAACCTTTGTGTTTCTGCAATTGCCCCCCTTCCCATTTGTTTTCCTTTTGTGCCAAGACACTATTCTCCCCAGCACAGGTATAAATTCTTCCAGGAATGGTTAGGTAAGCCCAAAAGATAGTTGATGCATTTGTATGTTTTATGTCCTTGACTTGGGAACTCAATGTTGGATGCACAGAAAGTACTTTTGGGTTATGAAGTCTCTTAAAATACAGGAGACAATCAATTTTCAAAATATCATTCAATCTTGTACAGCAAATTCACTAATCTAGTTTCCTCCAAAACTTTTTTATTTGCTTAATTATAAAACAAACCAAAAAAACCTCACGAATAGTTAGAACCAGGTTATGTTATATACCAATCTTTGGCACATTCTATGCGAGGAGGGATTCGTAATGCCAGCTATGGAGGCATCTGGGTGTTATTCTCCTGTCTCCTTTGGATAAAAACAAACGACCAAAAAAGAAAAACCAACAACAGGTGCCTGGAAGGGAAAAGAGTTTGGTCGTCTCTATAGATTATTATGGGGTTTGGTACTCAATACTATGTTTCTGCACAATATTTTTATAGATAAAATCAATATAACGTTGTGATAAAGAAGACAGGCTCTGGCATAAGACAGATCTAGGTCTTCTGTGCAGATTAAATAAGAGAAATGGATATATTCTATTTAATGAAAATGCTTAATTATGTTAGCATATCATCTTTTGTCATCTTTATAACTAGCAAATTAGTTTTACACACATTATCCCATCTAATTATATTACCTTTGCAATACGTAAAATTATTCTTGTTTTTAGAAAGAGAAGAGAACGTCAGGGAGAATTTCAAGTTGCTGAATTTCATACAACTAGAGGGACAAACTAAAACTCAAGTCTTCTAAGCCCGCGTATGGCATTTTATCCAGTATACCATGAGTAAGTACATCAAAGGGAAACAAAATTATTTTTTACTGAGCCATATTAGTTTAACCTTTACACTCTGGAAGGAAAAAGTGAAGCTCAGAAAAGTTAAAAAAGTTGTCCAAGTTCATACAACCAGCAAGTTACAAGTCTGCTGTTGACAATGCCCAAATTCCACTCATGCTGCACACTAACGGACTGATGGGAAAGAAATGAGAGGAAAAAAATAAGTAAGAACTAAGCCCATTATTATACTACTGCTTTTCAACAAAAACAGCTGACCTTCTATCTACATTTTCAGCCTTGTAGTGCTAGAGCTGGGATATCCTAACAACGTCTTTTACCAGATGGCTCCCTGACAGGTCCTGCCAAGGAGGAACCAGAGAAAGCTGGAGGAGGAGAGAAGGGACTTCTTTCTTCCTGATTTTATTTGCTGTTCTTTCAGAGTCACCTGAAAAATATCCTTCAACTTGCCCAGAGCAAGTGGTTCCAGTTTCCCAGCTTCCTTTCAAACTCTCACAATCAGCCTTATGGTACTCCCTAAAAGATAACCCTATCAAGCGGGGGTCCTCAAGATCCTTCCTCTGAGTTCCTTTGGTACAAATGATAGCTGGGCTGCATGCTTCCTCGAGAGGTAGAGGCCACAGATAAATCTTCTCCAAGTGTCCAGCTTTTGAAACGTCAACCTTTTAAGAGTGCTGCTTCCCACCATCACTATCTCTGTTTAATCCCAGTGTTCCTTTAGCTTTTTCAAGCCACTAATACCTATATAAGCAATTCCTTATATCAATCTCTCTTTGTTAAAATAACCAGTATGGTTTCAGCTTTCTTGACTGAACGATGACTGACACAAGTACTTTAAGGCAATAGATTTCAGAAAATGATAGGCTGACAATATACACATACCACACATATATTTTTATAAATACACTACACCAAAAAGAAACAGCGTTTTCACATTTGTAAGTGCTTATAAAATGTGTTTTAATGTACATTCAAAGTATTCTAAGATATTTTGATTTAAGGAATGCATCTAGACTCAGTATATAATGTTTACTTTTCCTTACCACGAACAATTTTGACTTATCAAGTTTAAAAAGTTAGAAACTTGTTCCAGATTGGCTGGACTTTATATTCTAACCTATATAACCCAACTCATATACAAAGAGCACCAAAATTTGGTTATCAAAACAGATTTCTCTTTTCCTTAAGTAATAATATATTTAATTGAAGACTTTTGGGGGTAAATTAGTAAATTCCTATGGCCAAAGAATTAAACACTAAATCAATCTTCAAGGGTAATATAACACATTTCTAGAAGTAGAAAAAGAAATCAAAGTAGAACTTCATAAATCATAATACAGGAAAAAAACTTATATTTCACTTAGGAAACCAAATAAAAATATAATGTATTTATGCACTCAATATGAAAGAATACCCTTTCAAAAACAGTCACAAGTTTACAAAAGATATCACCACCATCACCCACTCCCCAAGAGTATCTGTAAATATGCAGGTGACAATTTGGCTGGAACAATAACGGGTACGACAGGACATGGTACCCAGAAACCGTGGGTAGAAAATGCAACACAATGTTGAGAGATAATCCCTCAAATCAAAGAACTGCCTGCCTCACAACCAAAGTACCAAGTGTCTTCTATTTAGAAACATTGATTTTTAATATATTCTATTATTATTTGAAGATTTCTTTGTAGTTCCAGCTGTTCAAGAAGCAACAGTACTCTAAGAAGAAAAATTATCTTGATCAAACTAATGTCTAAATGTACTTTTACATTTCTTTTCTTGTCTTAACTGACCACTTTAAAAGGAACCATTCTTGCTGTTACTCACATTGCTTGAACACTGCAAAAGCAATTTAAAAACAAACCATTTTTTTCCTCTTTCATTTGTATTTACAATTAAAAATAAAAACATAAATGAGAGTGTATACAAGTTTCCTTGAAGCTCCAGGCTCTGTCCCAGACTATGCCAATCAACACCTTCTATCCTCTATGCCACAGTGAAAGGTTCAGGGTGAGCTGGTCTAACAGTATAATACAGTCTCAGGAATTCTACTGGGCTCTCAGAAACAAAGTCACTTTCTCAGATTGAATATGAATAAGGAAACAGCCCCAGAAGCTGTTGGCAACTATGCTGGGATCAGAAGAGAAGCCAGAAGACTGAACCAGGAGACCGAAAGAGAGCAGACAGATCCTTGGAGACATCAATGAGCTGCTCAAGCATTCTTGTCTGAAGTCTAACTTAAGGACTTACCAGTTAAGAGCCAATAAATTCCCTTTATTTTATGGTCAAAGAAAGTCAGTTTTTCTGTTACAACCAAAACACTCTAACTGATAGAAGTATTCTGGTTTAGATTACTAAGAAATTAATAGTTTGAAATAAAGGCAAATGTCTCATTAAAAAAGATACTTGGTAAAACACGTGCAATAAAAACACTGTAGCCTGGTATAAGAAAAAAGCTTATTTTGAGGACTGTTCAAATAGTATAAAGATTAACTTAACTCTATTACCAACATCTAGTAATTTATTAGTCCTAATCTTTCTCCCCTCACCCCTAAAATTTGCTCCACCCTCAATCTTTCCCCCCTCGAGTAACAAGCCTCTCTAGTTTCCTAGGTTCTAGATTCCAGGTCTAAAATCCTGGAATTATTTTTAACCATTCTCCCCACCCCCCACAACCCACATCCTATCTGTCAACAAATCCCGTTGGTTCTACTTTAAAAATATATCCAGTATCCAAGCACTTCTCACTGCTTCCAATTCTATTTCTCTGGTCCAAGCCACTTAAGTCTTTTGCAGGTATTCTAGAAATAGCCTCCTAACAGGCATTCAGTAAAATAAAATGGCCACCTGCGTTGGGTATTGCTGGGATGGCCCCCTATCTGAAACAGGATTATCGAGAAGAAAACAACTGAACTGCAGGGGCTTTCCAAGAAAACTGAATAAGAGAATGCACCCAACAGAACTGCAGATAGTCACACTTGGTGACCAACCAGTTTCAGTTCAGTAGAAACAGCTTATCAGAATGGGCAAGCAGACCATATCAATGTATATCTGCTTCCCACTTTGTAAGCACGTCTTATTTAAAATGGAAATTTAACCTCAGCGAATCAGAATATTTCCTTGCATGCTTCCACATTTGCCCTATATAAAAGCTGCTCCCCACTACCTGTGCCGCTGGTACTCCTTTCCATGTACAATTTGAATACTGTCTGATTCATGAATTATAAATTGCTCAAATAAACTCCTATCATTAATATCTTATCTAAATATATATAATTTTAACACTGGGCTCCCTGCTTCTACTCTTGCCTACCTACAATATATTCTCAACATAGCAGCCTGAGCAATCCTAATAAAAAAGCATATCAGGTCCCATCACTCCTTTGTTCAAAACCCTCCAATGGCTCTCTAACTCACTCAGGTTAAAAGCTAAGGTCTACAGTGGCCTACAAGACCCTATTTGCTCCAATCCAACCATGTTGGTCTCCTTGTTGCTCCTTAAACATGCCAGGCATGGTCCTGCTGGGGGACCTTTGTATTAGCAGGTTCCTCCACCTATAATATTCTTCCCCAGGACATTTCCATGACTATCTTCAGTCCAATAAATATTACCTTTGAAACTTTATTAAAACATCCCTTTCTTATTTATGGCATTCTTGTCCACCCTATTTAAAATTGTAATCCCATCATCATCTCTGGCACTCCGCTCTTCTTTCCTTTTTTTTTCTCTTTAGCATGTATCATCTTCTCATTTGATACATATTTTACTTCTTATTTTATTTATTGTCTTTTTCTCTGCTCCAGAGTATATGTTCAATCAGGGCAGGATTAGGATGTTTTATTTACTCTGTATTTCCAGCACCTAGAACAGTAAATAGTTGGTGCTACATAAACATTTGCTGCGGGAATGAATATACTTAACAGAAGGAATTAAAATGTTATACCAGTTTTATGTACAAACCAGACTTTCCCAAAAGTGCTGTGCTGTGGAGAAACTATATTATTTCCTTATCTCAACCCAACTGAAATGATACAAAACCCACACCACTTCCTTACTTTGACTTATATCAAGAGTGAGGAAAATTTTCCACTGTTTTCACTGCACATACTCACGTCTGAGATATAAATTAAAAGGTCTTAAGAAAGGCCTGTATATATATATGTATATATATCTCCCAAAATCTAAAATATGGTTTAAGGTGAACAATGACTTAGGTTATGCTCTAACAGTACCAAGTAACCATAGCCAGTTAAATAACTGTGGAAATAATCACAGACAAAAGAGAAAATACAGTCGTTTCTTTGGTACAAACAATGTTGTCTGACAGAGGACTTCAAAGCACTATCTAAACTCAACTGCAATCTTTCAATAAGTAGACACAAGCAAAGGCTCAAAGGTGATATTTATATGTAAACTGAAAGTGTCTAATTGCCTTGACTGAAACCAGAAGGTATTAAAATAAGGTTGTTAAAACTTCTTCCCTGACAAGCATGAACCATAAACTATGGGAAACTAAAACCTTAAAAACATGTATACCTAAAAAGAACAGCCTCAAGATTACAAATTTCTGCTGTTAATGTTAAGCCTAAGAACTTGGAAACCCAGGGAGAGGTTCCCCTCTGTGGATGAAACACCAGCATCTATATTTTATTTTCTTTGCTCTGTGTCAGAACATCTCTTCAGGTTAAAATGGGTGGTTTATGATATTATCATTAAGATGCTCTATGGCGTGGAATGGACTTGACATTACTTCTTTTTTTTCATCTTAGCATCTTTAAGCTCAGACTGATTTCTGATTTTTTATGATACCTAAACACTTACCTATCATCTTTTTATTTAAAGTATTGCTAAGTAACAGAGTCTGAGAGTCAGGAGACACAGGATTCAGTTTAAATTCTGCCTAACTGGTTGGATGACATTGGCCAACTCACTTCCCTTTATGGGCCTTAGTTTCCTCATCAGTAAAATAAATATCATGATACCTTCCAGCTCTTATATCATATAAGTCTATGAATTACATTTACTGAACATAGTGCTTCAAAGACTTCATTTAAGAATTGTGTTGGTTCTGCTGGGTAAAGCAAGGGAAATGCCACTGAAGCCTCCTATGCCCTCTTTCTCAATTACAGTCCCCACCCCTCCATGTACCCATATGCTGAATGTCGCAGGCAAAATTCATGTTTTTACATGCTTTTATCATATGTACTATGTATCCCAAACAATATATAGCACTATTTTGCAAACTGTTAAACTTTCTAGAGCTGTATAAAAATTGTGTCATCTTATATACACCTATTTCTATAATTTGCTTTTTTTTTCACTCAACATTGTTTGTGAGATGTATCCATCATGGATACATGTAGATCTTGTTAATTCATTTTCATTGCTCTACAGTGCTCCACCACTGGAAAACTCTTACAGCTGTATTTTTATCCATTCAACTACTGATGGGCATTTTAGGGGTTTTCCAATATTTTAGAATTACAAGCAAAGCTGAAATAAATAAACTTAGATGTTTTCTGTTGTTGTTGGGCAGATAAAGCTGTAGGATAGAGTCAAAGAAGTGGAACAGTGGGTCTAAAGAGTTTTGATAGATACTTTAATGACCTTCACCGGAATTGTACCATTTCGCACTTCACATGCATAACAATGATGTAAGGAAATTTTAAAAATACTCCTTAGGACACCAGCATAAACTTTAACAGACAGAAAAATATATCACACTTTTTATAGAAAGACTTGACATCGAACACTTTCAGAGTTTGGTATGGATTACACTTCCACAATTTTAAGGTTTTACTTCTAGCTGCTCTAAGATATTGGAGATTAAAAGAAATATCAGTATAATGATTCAGCAGATGTTCTACAACTAATTGCTGTGCTATGCGTTGAAATTTATTGCTTTTTTTGAATATATGTTATTTTTCACAAAAAAAGAAAAAAAGGTGATGATAAAAATATATATTCCGTCTAGCCTCCAAATGTTCTGCAGCAGCTAGAAAGAAAAATCTGAGATGATGGCATGGTAGCCCATGACAAACTCTGGGATCTGTCCTGTAACTACTTGTTGAAGAGTGCTTTGAAACCTATTGCTTTTTTCTCTCTTTGCTTTGTATATATGTTAAATTATACAATAAAGAAAGCTAAAAAAAAAAAAAAAAGACGTCATAAATGTCAATTCTTCCTAAGTTAATTATAAGTTTAATGATACTCTTTATTGGATTAAGAAAGCTCCCTTCTGTTGTCAGTTTGCTAAGAGCCTTCAGGAATAGGGTTGAATTTTATCAAATCGATATGATCAAGGGTTTTTCTCCTTCAATCTGATAACTGATGTATTAATAACAATACATATTAATAGGGAAGCATCTTCAGGACCTTGTGTTGGGCAATGGTGTCATAGACTTTACACCCAAAGCACAAATAAAAAAAGATAAAAAGATAAACGGGACCACCTCAAAATAAGTTTTGTGTATTAAAGGACTTAATCATAAAAAAGTGAAAAGACAACCTATGGAATGGAAGAGAGTATCTGGAAACCACATATCCAATAAGGGTTTAATACCCAGAATTTATAAAGAAATCCTACAACTCAGTAACAAAAAGAACACAACTTTAAAATGGACAAAAGACATGAATAAACATTTCTCAAAGAAGGTAAAAACAGCCAAAGAGCACATGAAAAGATGCTCAGAATCACTGGTAATCAGAAAAGAAAATCAAAACCACAATGCCATACCTCTTCATACCCTCGAGAATGGCTACTATTTAAAACAACAACACATACACACAACAGAAGGTAACAAATGTTGGAGAGGATATGGAGAAGTAGGAACACTTGTTCCTTGTAGGAATGTTAAAGAGTGCGGCCACTGTTGAAAACAGCCTGGCTTCCTCAAAAAGTTAAGATTAGAAATACCACAGAACATGGCAATCCCACTTTTAGGTATATACCCCCAAAGAATTTAGAGAGCATGACAATGAGGTCAAGAGGATGTTTCTGAAGCCATGAGTTCCAGATTTCTTATGGGAGCGAGTGGACATGGTGATAAATTTTCAAAGGAGTACAAGACCAGACCAACAGTAAAGATGCAGCTGATCTTTTTTTTCCCAGCCCGAGGCTATGTTATGTCGCAAAGAGGCCTTCTAAAGGCTGCCAGATCAAACAGATTCCAGTGTGACACTCCTGTGCCACACTACTGAAGGATCCTGCCATTGGCAGTAGCCTGGAGGCACAGAAGACTCCCCTCTGAGCTTCCTGAAATGGGTAATTGTTTGTTGGTTCCTTTATAATCACTTCACAACACAAACAATCCTGCTTTCTAATGCCAATTGGTTTGCCACTGAACAACAACAGATGCCTACCGACAGAACTAAATGAGTGCTTATGGAACCCAAATCCCCCAGAACTAGGAATAAAAAAATACAACTAATTTAAAGGAAACTCAATAGCCTGAGGGAAGACTAAGCTTAAAAAAACAAGTGGCTTCTATTTAAGCAGAACTAAGAGAAGAGTGTGGGTGACTCAAAAGGCTGCCAGTTTTTATTAGGATCTAGAGAAAAAGAGGGTTCTCAACAGATCAGGATTCCGTGCAAACTGTCCTGATGCACAGGCAACAAGACTCAACAGACTCAACAGTACTAGAGGTCACTGTTGTAGGCAGCGATGCCGTGTGAGCTCTCACGTAAGCCCCAATAGGACAGCTGTAGCACAGATTCCTAGATTTTCACAAGCAAGGACACGCCTTCTGTATTACTATTTGGAAAGTAGCTCCTAGAATCATACTGGGTTCAAGCAGAGAAAACAACTGTGGAACATTAAGGATTAGGTGACCAAACTGCCTATCATGAGCCACCTAGTCACATGGTCAGGCACAGCTGCAATCCTCAATTAACAAAGGATGAAAATCAGTGTGGATAAATGTACCCGGCTTCCTGCCCTGTGGTGAGACAATACTACGGTATATTCAAGAGGTCTCCAAGGTGATCAAACCCCAGATACTCACAAATATAGCTAGTTTATTAGCCTACCCTTTATTAACTTACCCTCTTCCCTGCCTCACTTTTCCCATTCTCTCACTTGTGCTTCTTTGGATCATCTGCCAAGCAAACTATCTAGCCATAAATCCTTTCCTTAGGCTTTATTTTCAAGGGAACTCAAACTAAGAATTGGCAAAGTCAAGATTCAAACTGAAACATCCAGCTTCACTATCTGCAGTTTTAAACAGACTATGACGCTTCTTTAAAGTAGTAGTATGCAGTAAAGTGTATTACAGGATACTAAATATAAATTAAAAGCCACAAACAAGTGTATATACAACACAATGAACAGCTCTTAAAACTCTAGTGTAGAGAGAAACCAAGTGTTTTTTAAAAAGCAAAATATTTGCAGCACAACCTAATTGTGTCAAACAAATACAAATACAAATACCACCACAATGTTTTATAAAGAATAATACATTCAAAGATATTTAGTAAACAAATTACAGTTGTTTCCTATGGCAAGAGGAGAGGAAAATGTGAGTGAGGATCAAGAATAAAGGAGATAAGATAAAATAAATCAAGAGGCCTTATACTGAATAAAGATGGTACTTTTAGTGCCAGAAACTGACAGTATGGTTAACTCAACTTTCTGAAACACAGTCCAAAAAAGGGAGAAAATAAAGAGAAAAGCACTGCCAATACATAAAACGTAAAGTCAGTATTACTTATTACAAATAGGATGTTATCAAAACAACTATTTTTAAACATATACCACCTAAAATCACTATGAACATCACTGGTAGTATAACCTCCACACTTTGGGAAACACTGCTCTGACCATCCTGAGATAAGAATGGTAGAGGTGGTTTGCTTTCCATGGGCGGGCACCGGGAATTGAACCCAGGACTCTGGCATGGCAGAGTCTCTGCCTGCTGAGCTACCATGGCCCGCCCTAAAGGTGGT
The DNA here is from genome assembly GCA_004026745.1 of Myrmecophaga tridactyla. Taxonomy (NCBI): domain Eukaryota; kingdom Metazoa; phylum Chordata; class Mammalia; order Pilosa; family Myrmecophagidae; genus Myrmecophaga; species Myrmecophaga tridactyla. Next base: position 26,891 of record PVIY010028281.1, read on the forward strand.
TTTTTAAAAATATATAAAAACAATATAAATCACAAAGCCTGACTTTTTAAATGTGTATGTTTACCATTCTCCATGATATCTTTTACACAATTACTTCTTAATTATGAAACAATTATTGACTATTTCATTTTCTATATATGAATTAGAGTATTTCTAAATATTACAAAGTCTTTCTAACTCAGTCATCAACTAAGAACTGAAAAGAATTAAATGAATTAAAAGAAATCAGTTTTATATAATAAGGTATTTCTCTAATGAACCTATAACACTAACACTTATTTGTTAAGGTAGAGCAAGCCAAATTCTTCTTAATGAACATATTTCTTCATAGGTGTCTAACCAATTAGCAGTAAGTTTAGTAAAACAAAATACCATCCTTCAGTAAGAGTGTCAGAATTATACCTGTATAAATAATTTAAACATCTTACATTTTATAAAATTTTACATAGTATTTAAAATTATAGCAAAAGAAATAAATATAAACAGAATAGTAATGATTTCCTTAAAAATCTTTCTTCTAAAAGAGGCAGTACTTTGCTATTTTCCTAATAGTTCTCTTTCAATATGCTATGACTTAAAAAGTAATATACAAACCTATTTGTGTGTAAACAAATTAAGTGACCAACAATACAGAAGAACACCCATTTTAGTGTTATTCTAAATTTAGAGAACTAGGATTTAACACAACTTGAAGAATTACTTATGTTTGCAATTAATGATATTAACATTATCCCTCCTATCAAGGTTCAAAGTCTGGGCTTCATCCTTTCTCCTCATCTAGTCACAAATCAGTGTCCTTTCTCCTTCGCAATTCCATTTATCTTTCTATTCCCACTATTCTCACTCTAATCAAATCCTGACCACTTCATGCCTAACTACTGCCTAACAACTTGCCTTCTCACTACATTTCTTTAATGAGTATGCATCATTACTAGTTTTCCTAAAATATCATTTTCATGTCACACCTCTGCCCTCTTCAAGTTTTCCATCATACTTGTACAAAAAATTCATATTATTTCAATTAGCTTCTCTAGAAATATTCTTCAATTCTTTATCTACCCAAATTCTACTCATTGTTCAAAGTCCAACTCAAATAATCCCTCCCATGTTCCAGCTGTCTTTTTCAGAGATATAAACCCTGACTATAAGTAATAAGATACTGCTTTGGCATTCAGCACTTTTACTTGGCAATCTTTGTTATCATTCCTTACTATATATGTGTATATAAACGTAGACTAGACTATAAACTGGAGGGTGGGAACCATGTTCTTCATTTTCTGATCCCTTCTATGACTTGCTGTCTTAGTTTAACAGAGATAGAAAACATAAAATCCTATAGTACAAGAGTAAGTGCTTCAGGCCTTAAACAAGAAAGGAAGATATTCTCCAAATCAAAGGAATATAGATCAGGAAAGACTTTAGGGATGAAATGGCACTTGAGATGGATTTCTGAAAAGGAGATTGGCCTTTCACAAAATAGAAATTGGAGGGAAAGCATACCAGGAGAAAAGAGTAATATAAACAGAGAGATGAGAATATACAGGATAATTTCAAAAGGCATTGACTGAAGAGTATATTACATGTAGGGGCATGGAAGAAGAAAGGGAAACATTTGTTAAATAACCAAGGCCTAAAGGTTTTCATAATTGCAGGTAAGCTGATCCCACCTTAATAAAAAATCTCATTTTTTCTTGTTTGAAACCATAATAAGGATCCTAACTTGGCTCTCTACTTTTAATATTTACCCCTTCTAAAATGTCAATCATATTATTGCCAGATTAATTTCAACAAAACACAATTATATCCAAAATACCTACGCTAAAATTCTTCAATGATTGCTTATTACACACAGAATAAAATCTAAACCCCTTAACCATGACACTCAAAGTTCTTCACAATCAAGACTTTTTTCCAGCCTTGTCCCTGCCCCACCTCTCAAGCCCTCTCTCTTATCCCAAATTCAATCCATACAAAATTATTTATTCTGTCTTCTGTACATTCTACACATTTTCAAGCTTCCCTTGCTCATGCTAGGCTCTTGTGCATAAAATTCTCAATTTCCAATCTGCAAGCTTCTATTCATCCTTCAAGACTCTGCTCAAATATCACGTCTTACGGGATGCCTCCCTGACAAGTCTGTCCTCTGATAATGTTGGGAGAGCATTCCTAGGTAATGCCAAGACATTTTTCATATTGCACTTGAATTATCTGTTTGCATGTTCATCTGTCAACAGACTGTTCTTTAAAAGCAAAGCAAGGATCCTGTTTTACTGAACCTTTTATATTCTCAGCACATAACACATATTTGGCATATGTTTATTAAATGTTTAAAGAAAGGAAGAAATGGATGGATGGAGGCAAAAGTGTCATTTGATGCTATATTGTGAAGAGGCTTTGTTTTTCCTTAATTCGTTTGGCAGGCTAACACAGTCACTGACCAGTATATGTAGAATTATCTTTTAGGAAATTTAAGCTGTCAGTAGTATGTAGTGAAGCAGAGTAAGGAAAAGCATAAAGTTTTAAGAGTTCTGCAATATTTCAAGTGAAATATAATAACCACCTAAACTTGGATGGTGGGGAGGGGGGTCAGAATGGAGATGAAAACATTTGTGACTGCTAGAACTTGGACTTGGCCTCTGTTCTAGTTTTCTAGCTGCCGAAACGCAACACACCAGAGACGGATTGGCTTTTAATAAAAGGGGATTCATTTCATTAGTTCTTCAGATGAAAGGCAGCTAACTTTCCACTGAGATTCTTTCTTATGTGGGAAGGCACAGGGTGATCTCGCTGGCCTTCTCTCCAGGCCTCTGGATTCCAACAACTTTCCCCGGGATGATTCCTTTCTGCATCTCCAAAGGCCTGGGCTGAGCTGCGAGTGCTGAGATGAGGTATGCTGAGCTGCTTGGGCTGTGCTACATTGAGCTCTCTCATTTAAGCACCAGCCAATTAAGTCAAATGTCATTCACTGCAGCAGGCATGCCTCCTAGCCAACTGCAGATGTAATGAGCAACAGATGAGGTTCACGTACCATTGGCTCATGTCCACAGCAACAGAACTAGATATCTTCACCTGGCCAAGCTGACAACTGAATCTAACTACCACAGCCTCTGATTGAGTGGAGGAACAAAAGATGAGGAATCAGAGATAGCACTGAGGCTTTAAACCTAGGGAGGTATGGGGGAACACTGGATATGAAGCACATGATGAAGTAAGGTAGATAATGTGAGGGCTAAGACGCTAACACATAGAATCTGCAAGCAGTTCAAAGTATGGGTCTGAGGCTTAGAGAAAATGTCACAACTAGATATAAAAGAGATCATTTTAGAGATAATTGCCAAAATAATGAGTTTAGAAAAGATATAAAGAAAAAAAAGAGAAGAATTTCAAAGATAAAAGCCTGAGGATGGTATTATTTTTAAAATGGAGGAGAAAGAAAAGAGTAATAAAAGAACTAATAAATTAAAGAAGTAGAGCTAGAACAGCACCAAGGTCATGAACGCAAGAGAACTTCAAGAAAGAAAAAACAGCAACTACCACAGAGGTCCCAAAGAATGAAATCCAATAAAGACAATTAGAAAGTCACACATAGGAGGAGGATGAGTGAATGGTACAAGAAAGAACAACGGACATTTCAAGATGTATAGATCACTACATAAATCTGGACGTCCACTCTTCCAGCTTTTTTTTTTAAATTGAAAATTCAAACCTTTTATCTGACAGTTTGAGTCTCTAAATGGACTTCAAAGTAATGAACTTGATTTCTCTGTACATATTGTCTTAGAATAGCTTTCTCCCTATCCCTGTTTTACTGCTGTTCGTAGTTTTTAAAATAAATGGTATCTCCAAAGATCTATTATTCTAAGATACCAAAAATTTCATCCAGAATTTCATTCAAAATTTTTGAAAATTTCAAAACATAAACATTTTTTTCTTGATATAATTTTCATTCTGAACTCTGTTCTGTAATCTTTAAAGAAAGAAAGATCTATAAGACATTCATTGCTTATTTTCTACAGTTAAAGAAAGTGACATTAATAAGAAAAAATACTTTTCATTATTAAAGAGGAAAATATTAGAACTGCTTATGAACTCATAAGGAATGTAATTAAAGAAACTAAAGCAGGTAAAGTTGCAATTTTATAATCAATGTATTTTGCAATTCTATTTTCAATTGTTAAGAAAATGAAAATATGCATATTTTTCTGTCTTTTTGCTTACCTCAGAGACGCAGCTAGATAAAATTGTGCTTCCAATTTTCTCCAAACAGCTTTGACTTATGCTTCCACCTCATGAATTCCAAGACAGTATTAAACTGATGCATATTTTCATAAATCTGTTTAGGGAAAAAAGAATTTACTTAGGAAACAATTTTTATTTGTCAGAATAATATATACAGAAGAAAGAAGAAATACTAAAAAAAAAAAAAAGAACAACTAAAAATATATCATGTGTAAAGCTATACATTTTCACAGTGAAGTCAACAAAAAGTTTAACAGTATTTTGGAAACCTATCACTTCAAAAGTTTCCCAATCTCTGAGCAAGGAAGTTTCCCATTTTGATTATTTTCAACTTTACAAAGGTAAGAGTCTCCAACTTGGCTGACTGGCTACCTGAGGACCACATTAAATCTTTCATGATCCAACTAAAGACAGACTGACCCTGAGAACAATTAGGAGCGCTGTCTGTTTTAGGAACGTTTTAACAGTCTTCTTAACGAACTGGTCACTCATCACTTAACCAGGTCCCTAACATTTTCTCAGAGTAGACTCTTAGACCATCATGCTGAAAAATGAAGGAGGGTAGGATTGGATCCTTGGTATTTGGAGTTTTTTCTGCAATCTTTTAAAATCTCCCTTATACTAATAAAAAATAAATGCATTGTTTCAGCTTTAGGAATGGCGTAAAAACTCCTCCAAAGTCATTCTTTGCCACCTACTCCATTTCTCCTTCATGGTGTTTACCGAAGGAGAGAGAGGAGGCTATCACTGAATTAAATAAAGCTGAGATTCACCTATTCATAAACAAAAATCCATCATCAAAGTGTTTTGGTTTAAAAATTATGCCCCAGCCCCTGCCCCAAAAGTTATAGTCAAGTATTTCCAATGGGTTAAATAAAAAGATAAAATTAACAGGTGAAGTACTTACTAACCACTGCATATTATAGAAGTGTTTATTACAGCACTATTTCCTTGATATTTAAAAAAATATTTTAAAGATTTAAGCTATATCTGAAGATAATAAAAAAAGGGAAAAGATACAAATTCAAAATAACTTTAAAATACATCTTCAAAATCCAAGAATTTGAATAAAATTCAATTTGATTCCAAATTGTCAATCTTCCCTTCAATTTCTCATATGAAAAGCACTTGACAAAACATAAAATTCAGAAAACCTTTTCTAAAGATTGAGTAAGACCCATTAAAGGGAAACCACTTAAGATATGATTTCACTACTAACAGGTAAACAAAAGACAATCAAAGGACAAGATATACTTCATGGTACAGGGCTGCAAATAACTTTTATATACTAGAATTTATGCAAAGTAGAGCTTTTCCTAACTTTTAAAATATAGAGCTATAGTACTATAAGCAGAAATCTGTAAATAGATACATGCATAGAGATAGGATTTACATAGGTAATATGTTCCAAACAACTTTAATCACTTAATTTACAAGGTAATTTGCCAAAGGCTTTTAGCACTATGAACTTGTATTCAATAACTACAAGGGATGCTAGTAAAACCAAATATCTAAATAAGTGAAGTAGTAATTTTTCACCAATAATTTTGCTTCTGAAATTTTCTCTAAAGGTCATAATCACTTGCATACAATTGTGAAAAATACATTTTAATTTCACATTTCCTTTATTAAAAAGTCTCTTTGTTTGCCATCAAATGTGAACATCCCTCTTGGTTTTCCAAATTAATTAAACTAGTTAACAAATCTTAAAACACCAAGGTATTTTAAAGATCACACTTACACAGAACCCATCAGTGACAAATATCAATTCTCAATATTACAATAATTTTTTACTCTGATACTAGAAAGTTACACATTAGTTCTTATATCAGTAAGATGTGCTTTGTAGAAAATAGCATAAATATGCTTTTGATGAATATACTTAGTCTAAGCTAAAATTTAAGATCATTTTAAAAATTTGTACCAGATGTCAAAAACCAGTGGATTGCCTGATAATGTAGAGCTGTGTTCCAGTAGCCATGTTTCTTGATGATGACTGAACAACGATATAGCTATCACAATGAGACTCTGCGAATGTGGAAACCTTGTGTCTGATGCTCCTTTCAGATACTATATCAACAAAAGAGTAGAACATATGGAATAAAAATAAATAATAGGGGGAACAAATGAAAAAAATAAAT
>PVIY010028282.1:0-33287 GCA_004026745.1 Myrmecophaga tridactyla
AGGCCCCATTCCTGCTTCGGCTGGTGAGCCTCTCCTGTGGAGTTCATCCAGACCCTCCATCGGAGTCGTCAGCTTCGCAGTCTGCCCTGTGGATTTTGGACTCTGTGTTCCTGTGGTCACGTGAGACACTTTTATAAATTTTATATTTGCAAGTGTTCCCTGTTGATTCTGTTTCTCTAGAGAACCCTAACTAATACAACATTTTTCCAGATAAACTTTGTATTTAAAAATATTTTTATTGTGAAATATAACATATATGCAGAAAAGCAATAAATTTCAAAGTACATTTTAACAAATAGTTATAGAACACATTTATTGACCCATCTATATGCTGGCTATGAGTCTCACCTTAAAGTTTGATATGGGTTACAGTTTCACAATTTCAGGTTTTTCCTTCTAGTTGCTCCAGGCACTGGAGACTAAAAGAAATATCAATATAATGATCCAGTAGCCATTCTCATTTGTTAAATCTATCTTCTCTTTTATAACTCTTCAGACCTTTGATCCTTCTCCCAATCTTTAGGGATATCTGGGGTATGCCCAGTCTAACTTTTCCATGTTGAAAAGGGGTCTTCACAGTAAGGGATAGGGGGATGGAACTAGGTGATTTCATTCGAGAGGCTGTTCTCTGGGTTTTGAGACTTCTCTGGCCTAGGAACCATCTGGAGGTTACAGGTTTCTGGAAAGTAAACCTAGTGTGTGAATTTTTTTTTAGAATCTCAGATAAAGCCCTAGGTATTCTTTAGGGTTAACAGGAATGATGTCAGTTGGGGGTTGGGACAAGACTTGACAATTAACAATGTCTAGCTGAACCTTGCATGAGAATAGCCTCCAAAATAGCCTCTTGACTCTGAGCTTAGCCACTGATACCTTGTTTTGTTGTATTTATTTTCCTCCTTTTGGTCAGGAAGGCATTGTCAATCCTATACAGCCAGGACCAAGCTCATCCCTGGGAATCATGTCTCATGTTGCCAGGAAGACATTCATCCCTGTATGTCATGCCCCATGTAGAGGGAAGGGTAATGGTTTTCCTTGCAGAGTTGGTCATAGAGAGAGAAGAGCCTTATCTGAGCAACAAGAGGTTTTCTGGAAGTAATTCTTAGGCATGATTATAGATCTGCTTAGCTGGATAAATTCTTTTTTGGCAGTTTTTCTCTTTCAGTATCTTGAATATATCATACCACTGTTTTCTTGTGTCCATGGTTTCTGATAAGATATTGGTGGTTAGTCTTATTGGGCATCATTGTATGTAATGAATTGCTTTTCTCTTATGGCTTTCAGAATTCTCTATCTTTGGCATTTGACATTCTGATTAGAATCCAATAGGTCTATTTGGGTTTATTCAGTTTGAAGTATGTTATACTTCTTGGACATGGATATCAATGCCTTTCATAAAAATTGGGAAGTTTTCAGCCATTATTTCCTCAAATATTCCTTATTTCTCTTTATCCTTCTCTTCTCCTCCTGGGACACCCATGCCATGAATGTATGTGCATTTCGTGTTGTCAATCAGTTCCTGAGTAGCTGCTTGATTTTTCCCATTCCTTTCTGTATCTGTTCTTTGGTCTGTTTGGACTTAGATTCTGTTTTCTAGCTTGCTGATCCTTTCTTCTGCCTCTTCAGATGTGCTGTTCTATGTTTCTAGTATATTTTAAATTTCACATATTGTGCCTTTCATTCCCATTAGATCTTTTACTTTTGTTTGCATGCTTTCATATTCTTTATGTTCACCCAGTGTTCTCTTAATATCCTTTTCTTTTTGGCTTTCTCATTGAATTGCATTAGATTTGTTTGAACATCTTTGATTAGTTGTTCTATATTCTGTATCTCCTCTGACTTTTTGATTTGCACCTTTGGGCCATATCTTCCTGTTTCTTGATATGACTTGTTATTTTTTGCTGATGCCCAGGCATTGGATTATCTTGGTGAGTTTACTCTGAAGGTCATATTGTGTCTCTGAAGGTCTCTCTCTTGTCAAAGCTTTTGTTGTTGATTGAGTTTGTGTTAATGCTTTTCTTTGACACTTGGTTCATCAGTATTATCCAAACAGGGTTGGGCCAGGGATCCATGAAGGAGGTGCAAAGAAGTTCCAGAGGGCCTCACAGAGACAAGTAAAAGTACCAAAAAGTGTTTAATTCTACTCCCCAAGGGTGCACTTTCTTGGCCTGCTCAGCATATGACCCTCTTCACCCAAGAGCCTTTTAGATATCTTCCTGGAGGTACACTTTCATTGCCATCTTCAATATGTTGCTCTTCAGCACCATATTCCCCTCAGCCCTCAGAAGGCAGGCTATTTTTAGCTGTTGGCTCTAGACAATGGCGTTACTTCACTGTGCAGGGCATGTTGAGCTTCTGGTCCCAGCAGTCCAAACTTGCTGGCCAGAAGCTGGAACAGGGCTACACTGTGTCCTGCCTTGTTCTTGGGAGAGTGGACCTCTGCTGCCCTTTCAGTCTGCAATTGCCCATCTGCCAAGGACCAGAGACCTTGACGCTCTCTGCCCCCAGATTGGAGCATGGATGAGAAGAGCTAGGGCTACTCGGGATTACTCATAATCTTTCGCTGCAGCTCCTCTCTCTTAGTACTGTGCTTTCCTTGGTGTTGTATAGCAGTCCTCCCACCCCCACATCCAGAGTTCCACAACCATTGCTCCAGTTTCTGCTTGTTCCCTAGTTGTTTTTCTGGGAGAGAAGTGAGCCTGCCTCTCCCTAATTAGCCATCTTAGGTTCCTCTTATTGTTGGTATATTTAGTTATATACTTTTCACTTAGTTATTCTTTATATCTTCTGTTTCTTTGCTGGGACTTTCTATTTTGTCATTTGTTTCAAGCATGTTTATAAGTGTTTGTTGAAGCACTTTTATGACTGCTTAAAAATCTTTGTCAATTAATTTGAATATTTCTGCTATCTCATTGTTGTGTCTGTTGTCTTTTCTCATTCATATGGAGATTTTTTATTGATATCTGGATGTTTGGGGTTTTATGTTATGAGACATTTAAATTTTCTGTTTATAGCATGTCTCTAACACTGCTGTGATGAGATGGTGTGGCCATCTTGTTACTGCCAGGTGGGGTGGAAATTCATGTTCTCCACTCATCCTCTATTGACACCTGAAAGGTGATGGAATACTCATTATTAATGGGTGTGCGTAGAATTTTTCGCTAACCAGTAGACCTCCAGTGATACCACCTTGATAGGAAGGGACAGGGGTGCCTCATCACTGCTCCCTAAGGGGATTTATTGTTTCCACTGGCTGGTGATGAAATTTTTGATGCTCCACAGGTCTTCTCTGACACGACTCTATCAAAGAAGGGGAGGAGTACTTTTTTACAGCTGAGAGGAGGTAAAAGTCCAGGGTCACTATGTGGTCTCCACTGACACCTCTGTCAGGGTGAGGGTCTCTTTACTGCCCCACAGAAATGAAAATCCTGCCTCCCCAGACTTCTCTCATACTACTCTAGTGGAAGATTAGGGCATCTTGTTACAGTCTTTGTTAGCATGGATGGTGTACTGGTTGGGGTCATTGATTATTGAGGGGAAATAGGACTGATTCACACAACGGAGTTAAGATTTTGCCTGGAATACAGAAGATCCCCTAGGGTGTCTCTTAGTACTCCATGCCCTGTGATTAAAGTCAATGGAAAACTGCAACAGTCCAATCCAAGCAGGACTACTAATGGCCCGGAAACGCCAGGCATGAAATTTTGGCCACCCTACCAGAGGCAAAGAACCAGCCATCTGAGGTGTTTGCTGAGGGTAAAGGGAATATTTGAATGGATTGAATAGTAGTTATAAATATGAACTACTACCACATGACAAGTTATAGAAATGAGGACTGTAATGGTTATAATTCTTCCTTGTTTTGTTATGTTTAGATATATCTATACATACATAAAGCAAATATCTTTGCTTGCTTCCCTATCTTATTCCCTTATCATACAATGTAAGTTATATTAGTTTATGTCATGGTATTTAATTTACAGGGTATCAAGTTTAAGAATAAATAGTCTTCAAGGTCCTGCACCCTCTTCAGAAGAGTTAGTGTGTTTCTATTTTGTATGCAGGACAGTTGAATTGTTTGGTGAAAATATGACTGTTATTATTTTTTTTAGAGATTAAGCAAGGTTTAAGGAGATGCCCATGGGTACAAACTGACAAGGGTTGGACTGACGGTTAAGCCCATTTGTCAACTTGGCCAGGTGATGGTGTCCAGCTTTGTCACATAAGCACTGGGTTGATTGTTACTCTGATGATATTTTGTGAATTTAAATCAGCAGTAAGTTGATTGCCTTTATGGTTGATTACATCTACAATCAACTAAGGATATTGCCTTCAACATGAGAGAAGACTCCTGTAATCAGTTGAAAGCCTTATAGGGAGAACTGATAATTTCAACAGTCAGAAGAAAAATTTCCATTTCTACTTCATCCAGTCAAATTCTCTAGGGGAATTCATTGAAAACCTTCATCAGAGTTCCTAACTTGTGGCCTGCCCTATGGAAGTTGGACCTGCCCATCCTCACAGTCAAGTAAGCCAATTATTATAAATCTCATATTTACTTACACACACACACACCTCTTGTCAGTTCTGTTTCCTTGGAGAACCCTAACATACATAGGGTGGGATTGCAGTTTTTTTCTGCGTTATGTGGTTGAAGTAGAATGGTTATTGTTTAAAAGTTTTCTGTTTTACTACGCTATCTCTCTCTCTCTCTTCCTTTGGCTAGAGAGAACAGGCTTTTCTTTGGGCTAAGTCTATGCTCATTAGTGTTTCTGTGTTGCCAGCTTCTCCATCACCCAGGCTTGGATATATGAGGCAAAAAGAAAACCCAGGAAACTCACTGCCATATTGTTGCTTGGGTTCCAAATTCCCCAACATGTCTGTTTTCTTCTCTCAATTTTGCAGTCTTGTTTGCTTTATGTATAATAGTCCAAGGAATTTAGCTGTACTTAGGATAGGGTAATATATTTGTAGTTCATCTCTTTGGGAGATATCCTGCCGCCTGATTTGGTAAATAAGGTTTTACTGGAAAGTAGCCATGCCCACTTGTTTACATATTGTCATTGGCTGTTTTCATGATTCACTGGCAGAGTTAAGTAATGTGACAGAGATCACATGTAAAAAATATTTACTATCTGGTTCTTTACAGAAACAGTTTGCTGACCCCTGCTCCAAAGAAGAAAGTTACCCATCACTTTGGTTTTCAAAATACAACTTAATCACTTAATTCAAAGTCAGTGAATTTCTCACTGAAGAACTTCAACTCTTTCCAGAAAATGTGTACTTTAGAATCCAAGTGTCTGAATCCACATTGTTTGACCAACTCCTTTTGCGAGGTAACCACCCAGAGAGCTTACCAACTAGACTGGCTTGTTATTGTCAGGGGAGAGACACATTATGCATAGGAATGGTCAGGACAGAATTCTCCATTTTTAAAATAGGTCTATATAACCTGTCACCCTTTTTTTCCTGATCATTACCGAAAACGCATCTGAGAGGATATTAACCCCTTTCTGGGATGGCCACATTCAGCGACCAAACTGCCTTACTAAAGAGTGTGGGCCAGGAGGAGGTGAGGGGTGTAGATAGAAATCTTTTTGCATTTGCTTTTCAGGAGGACATTGTAGCTTGTAGACACTGGGGTGCATGGAAGTCCATTGAATAGCTTGATCTTTGGCCTATTTTTGGGTGGCCTTTGTAGCAAATGATCATTTTCAGAATGTAAATGGTCTCGAAAGCTGAAACATGATGGTTTAGTTTTAAAGCCCTAATGCTGTGGCCAGAGCTGGCTGAACAGATTAGAACAGCAACACAGTATCCTGAAAGTGTTGACACCAGTGAGACACCAATACTACCTCCAAGAAGAGGTCAAACATCCAGTGAAGTTCAACTGCCAGTAGCAAGCAGGGCAATGCTCTGAGCAATGTGGTCTTTTTCACTGTGAGACATACAGGTCAACTTTGAACACATGCATTAGAAACCTATAGTCCTTTGCTTTGTGCACAGTACATGGTGGTGGATATGTGGCAAGGTCTGATTTGATGATGGACCCAAGTAGCAGTGCTTGATTGGCAGCTCAAATCTGTCGATTTCATCAGCTAATGGGCCTTGCTGTGGGTATCTACATGAGTGAACCAAACTGTCTGATTGGGAGTGACAATTTATTTCCTATTTTGCGTCCCCATAGAGGATGTTTGTAATCTGTCAGTCTGTAGTCTTCCAAGGGGCAGAACAGATGACTAGGATATTGCAACAGTTCAAGAGTTAGTAAAAAGATACCTTGTCCTTAGGAGTATTGTCTAAGGCAAAGATGAAAGCTGTCAATTCAGCCTATTGTGTTCACTGGGCCTTAATGCAGTAGAGTTGTCATTGGGGCTGCACAGCTGCCACTATCCAGTGGACAGCATTAGTGCTTTTTGTTTTCTTAATATATGTTTTTTAGAGAAGCTGGAAGTTTACAAAAAAATTATGCAGAAAATACAGAATTCCCTATTATCCACCCCCCCCCCATTGTTAACACTTTACATTACTGTGGTACCTTTATTATAATTATGAAAAAAGCTATATACTCCATAGTTTACATTAGTTGTATTACCACTCCATTATTAACACCTTGCATTAATGTAGTATTTCTTATAATTCATGATAATGTTTTTATAATTGTACTATTAACCATTATTTGCAATAGGATTCACTGTTGTAGAAGCCTATGTTTAAAAATTTTTATTCTACTAACATATATACAATCTAAAATTTCCCCTTAATTTTTTTCTTATTAGAGAAATTGTGGCTTTACAAAACAATCATATATAAAATACAGAATTCCCATACACATTCCACCACCAATACCTTGTGGCATGGGAACATGTGTTACAATCGACGATAGCACATTTTTGCAATTGTACTATTAAAGTCCACGGTTAAACTTAGGGTTCTCAGTTTGCATAGTGTTTTCATGGATTTTTTTTTTTAAGTTTTATTCTGTTACTTTATATACAATCTAACATTTCCCCTTTTAGTCTTATTCAGATATATATTGCAGTGCTGTTAATTGCATTCACAATGTTGTGCTACCATCATCACCATCCATTATCTATACATTTCCATCATTCCAAATAGGAATCTGTACTTCCCAGTCCCTAACCCCATCCTGGTTCCCAGTAACCTATATTCTAGATTCTGACTCTATGAATTTGTTTATTTGAATTAAGTCAGTGAGATCCTACAATATTAGTTGTTTTGTATCTGGCTTATTTCACTCAACATGATGTCTTCAAGGTTCAGCCATGTTGTTGCATGTATTAGGAGTTCATTCTTTTTACATCCGAATAATATTCCATTGTATGTATACGCCACACTTTATCTATTCATAAGTTATCCTTAGGATAGGGTAATGTATATGTAGTATTCATTAGTTGATGGACACTTGGGTTGCTTCCCTCCTTTGGCAGTTGTGAATAGTGCTGCTATTGAGCAATACTGTGCAAATCTTTTTGAGTCCCTGCTTTCAATTCTTGTGGGTATATACCTAGATGTGGGATCGCCAGGCCATATGACAATTCTATACTTAGTTTTCTGAGGAAAACTGTCTTCTACAGTGGCTGCACCATTTTATATTCGCATCAGCAATAAATGAGTGTTCCTATTTTTCCCATCCTAATACTTGTAATTTTGTTTTTTTAAGTAGTAGCCATTCTACTGGGTGTGAAATGGTATCTATCTCATTGTGCTTTTTTGATTGGCATTTTCCTAAAGGCTAATGATACTGAGCATCTTTTCATGGCTTTTTAGCCATTTGTATATCCTCTTTGGAGAAATATTCATCCAAGTCTTTTTCTATTCTAAAATTGGCTTATTTGCCTTTTTACTGTTGAGTTGTAGGATTTCTTTATAAATCCTGGATATTAAACCTTTATCGGATGTGTGGTTTCCAAATATTTTCTCTTATTGAGTACATTATCTTTTTACTTTCATGATAAAGTTCTTTAATGCACAAAATAATTGTGATGAGGTTGCATTTATCTATTTTTTTCTTTTGTTGCTTGTGCTTTGGGTTAAAGTCTAAGAAACCATTGAAAACGCAAAAATCATGAAGATGCTTCCATATATTTTCTTCTAGGAGTTTGATAGTTTTGAGCTAATTTTTATATATGGTGTGAGATACGGTTACCCTTCATTCTTTTAAATGTGAATATACAGTTCTCCCAGTACCATTCACTGAAGACACTACTGTTCCCCAATTGAATGGTCTTGGTAGCCTTGCAAAACATCAATTGGCCATAGATTTGAGAGTCTATTTCTGAACTCTCAATAAGATTCCATTGGTTTAGGTATCTATCCTTATGCCAGTACCATGCTGTTTTGAATACTGTAGCTGTGTATTAAGTTTTAAAGTCAGGAAGGGTGAGTCCTCCAACTTTGTTCTTCTTTTTCAAGCTGGTTTTGGCTATTTGGGCCAGTTAAACTTGGTGATTGGCTTTTCCTTGTCTGCAAAGTAGGCTGTTGGAATTATGATTGGGATTGCTTTGAATCTATTGTCATTTTAGGTAGAATTAATACATTAATATTTAGTCTTCCAACCTTAAGCACAGAATGTCCCTCCATTTATGTAGCGCTTGATTTTTCAGTAAAAATTTTCCAAGCATAAGTCCTATACATACTTTGTTAAATGTATTACTAGATAATTGATTTATAGTTGCTACTATAAATGGATTTCTTCTTGATTTCCTTCTCAGCTTACTTATTACCATTGCATAACTGGGATAAACCCCACTTGATCATGGTATATAATTTTTTAATGTGCTGTTGGATTTGATTTGCTAGTATTTAGTTGAGGATTTTTGCAACTACATTCAGAAGAAAAATTGGTCTGTAATTTTATTTTTCAGGCTCTGGTCTTAGGGTGATGTTGGCCTGATAGAGCGAGTTAGGTATTGTTCCCTCCTCTTCAGTTTTTTCGAAGAGTCTGAGCAGGATTGGTATTAATTCCTCTTGGAATGATTGTCAATATTCATCTGTGAAGCCCTCTGGTCCCGAGCTTTTGTTTGTTGGAAGGTTTTTGATGACTAATTCAATCTTCAATCTCTTTATTTGTAATAGGTCTGTTGAGATCTTGTATTTCTTCAGGAGTCAGTGTAGGTTTGTGTGTTTCTAGGAATTGGTTCATTTCATCTAGTTTTCCTAATTTGTTGGCATATAGTTGTTCATAGTATCTTCTAATGATCCTTTGTATTTCTGTAGGTGAGTAATGTCCCCCCTCTCATTTCTGATTTTATGTGTGTCTTGTTATTCTAGCCAAAGGTTTGTTAATTTATCTTTAGAAAGATCAACTTTTGGTTTTGTTAATTTTTTTTTTTATTCTTTGTTATTTTTTTCCTTCTGCTTGCTTTGGAATTAGTTTGCTGTTCTTTTCCTAATTCCTCCAGGTGTGTAGTTAGGGCATTGATCTTTCATCTCGTTTTTCTTTTCTTAATGTAAACATTTAGGGTTGTAAATTTCCCTCTCAGCCTGCATCCCTTAAGTTTTGATATGTTCACCTCCAGGAGAATTTCCTTTGTTCCTTCTCTGGTAATCTTAATCTGTTCTGGTTTTGTGCAGAGTTTTCTCCACAGCGCCTATGATTTGTTTAAATTATCTCTGAGCCTTTTATTACACTCTTTGGTTCTGGGACCCATCCTGTCTTGCCTCGTTGTTTCCCCTGCCCATGCCCATCATATTCTACCCCCGCCCCCCCCACCCCCGCAGTGAGGTTTTTCTGCCTCTAGTTTCTTTCCTATTAGGGTATCCCACCCCAGAGAGCCAGATGGGGTCAATCTAGAAATTGCATTTAAGTGGTCCAACAAACAGGGACTGGATTGAGTATGTGTACATATTGCCAACAGTTCCATCATGGTCTTTTTTCCCTGGGGGCACTTTTGTATGTGGTACTCCTCAGCTGCTTCTGTTTCCCCAGTCTGTAGACTCTGGTCCCTGTGCCTGGGTATGTATGGGGTTCTAACTTACTGCTATGAGTGACTCTGTGGTATGCATCCATGAGAGGAAATATCTGGGCCATTCTGCCTCTGTGTGACACTTTAAACTATGCAAGACTGTGTGAGGGATCTGGACTGGTGTCTCTAGAGCATAAATCTCTTACCTGATTTTGGGGTTTCCTTATCATTTTCTTCAATGCTTGTTTAGTCATTCTCCAGTCTCTATTTTACTCCAAAGTTCCAACCAAGTAGAATTTGTCCTTTTATTAGTTGATTGTGAGGTGAACTTTTCCAGGGGATCTCTTACATCATGATGTTGACAACATCACCCACCATCAGCTTTTAACTTAGCTGAACCGTCTGTGAACAAAAGCATTCCACTAAGCCAGTGGCTTTGCTTCAGATGGTGGGGTGGGAGAAAAACTTTTAGGGATGGCTACTATTTTTTTCAAGTAAATTGGAGATACGATACTCCTACGTTCAGACTAGGTTCACTGTCAAATATACCATTTTCATCAGACTAATAAGGCTTGTTGGGCCCCTTCCACCTTGTTAAACCTCTTAGTGAGTTTGACTCATTCCAAAGTGGAGCTGTCAGGCCATCAAGTCACAAGGCCTCCATGGGTCAGGCACCAAGTTTCAGCAAAAGTGTAGCAGTAGGTTAATAGCCGCTTGATTTCAAAGGAGGTAAACATGTCTGGGTCAATCTGTCCCAGATTGGGAAATGACCTATGTTCTCTGGCAGCCATTAAATCTTTAGGCTGTAATTTCCCTTTCTCCTCCTGGGATTCCATTCTGTTTCTGCTGGACCACTTTGGGGAGGTCAGGAAAGTGGACTGGAGATGATCTACATGTCCTGCTACCATCTCTTTACTTACAGCAGTCCCTGAATAGGAGAAACCCCACTGATACTATGGGCCCGAGTATTTCAGGCATGTAACACATCAATCCCACTATACATCCAGATTTGGAAGGCACAACATCACAGTGAATCAGCCAAGGGCCCCACTCACCAGGCCACTTTAGCCTCCTTTGTTCAGATATAGAAAAATAGATCAAGGAGACTAAAATGTGAGTCAAAAACTATTATAAAACTATCGCAACAGGTAGAATGTGGATGCTAGATGATGTCATCCCCCATTTGGGAGCATCAATAACGCAGGATAGAGGGGGACCTGGTCTTTAAGGAAGAAACTTAATTGCTGGCCTTTTTTCTCCTCAAGCCTCTTGCTTCAAAGTCAGTGCCCGAGTGCTGGCACCACCACCACTCCAGTGGCAGATGTAATACCTCTCGACATCCAAAGAGTACCAGGGCCCAAGATACTACATTTCATTCTGCTGTCTTTGATGCCTTCTGCTACCCCTGTACCTTGTTCTTGTTGCTAGCTAAGTGGCTACAGCAGGGGCCAGATGTGAGTGTGATCTGCTCTGCATTTTCCAGCAAGGCTTTGTGTTCACTTTCCTATTTGAATAGTGCTTCAAATCTTGTAGCTCAGTCAAATAAACTTCTAATGTTTTTGATTCACCCAAAGCTTTTAACCGAATAGCAAGGTCCACATTGCTGGTACCATTTATTTTACATTTGGGGACTTCTTTTTTTTTTAAAATTCATTTTATTGTAGTAACATATATAACAAAAAAAGTGTCATTTTAACCATTTTTAAGTGTACAGTTCAGTGGCATTAATTACATTCACAATGTTGTGCTACCATCATCACCATCTTAGTAAGACTGTATCATCACCCAAAACAGAAACTCTGTACCCATTAGACAATAAGTCCAGTTTGGGGCACTTCAGATTCTGCAGCCACAACTGCATTGGCTTTCAGCTAGAGCTGCAGGAATTGATGATCCATTTGTCATGAAAACGTCCCTTTTTCTGCCTGCCTGAAGTGAGCACAGATGGAGGTGACATTTGAACAGTTGGTTCTGATCCTACCTCTCTCCACTAAGCTTCTAAACATTAACTTACATCCTATTCCTTGATAGGTAGGACAACAGGGAACCTTGACTTGTTCCCATACCTTAACCATCACTCTGATGAGAGAGGAATCCACTGCTTCTATAGTAAACAGTTAAGAAGCCTAGTCTTTGTCCACCAAGATGTTACTTCATTTCTCAAGGTTACCAGCTTAGTAAAATCTGGGAAATGGCCCAGGAAAAATTGTGATCAAAGATTTGACGTCATGGAACACCCAGCAATTTGTGTGGAAGCAGAAGAGACCCAAAGAGGGCTGTCTTTCCCGAGAAGTATCCTTTTCTATATTGTCGTCTGTTCACTCTTTCATGCATAGATCTCTATCTGCCTGTAAAATGATGCCTCCTCCAGGCTAGGCCCTTGTGCAATAATACTTAATGAGAAGGCTGACTAACAGATTATATATAGAATTTCAAGAATATTTAATATTACAGTTTTAAAGACAAGAAGAATAAATTCCCTTAAAACCTTCAAACCACTCAGTTTATCAGCCACCTATCAGTCTTAAGTGGAATAGAGAGGTAAAGGAAACTTTTTGGGCCCATCCTTCTTTACGAGCTGTTACTGCACCAGTTCCTAACATAAGGAGTGTCACATAATACAGTCTAGAAAGCTCCATGTATATCTTTCTAGACAGAAATATCTTATTCTGGCAAGAAGGTTATAACAACTGACAAGGCAGTAATATACTGGTGCTAAGGAGAATACCCAGCAAGTCCATACCCAATGCTGAGATAAAACTACTACTCAACCCAAGAACATTTTTTTCCTATGAAGTTTTTATTTCAACTTTAAAAAAACTGTTTAACATGTAATATTTAGATTTTACTCTTTATAGATATACTATCTATAATTGTTTTTAAATACTGACCAAATTTCAGTAAGTCTCAGATTTCACTTCATAACAGGTAAGTGACAATATATAAGAACCGAGAGAGAGAGAGGAAAGAGATCAGTGGCTGCAACAGACAACATTTAAAGAATAATTCAGCATATGGATGTTGGTAGTTAAGCTTAGCTCCACACAGTAAAAGACATAAATACAATGACATGACTCTAAATGATTATCATCAGTATGCCCCATGAAGCACCAGCTATGGCCTGGAACTTGTGTATGTGCACTGAAGTTCAGATGCCAAGGGTTATTCTGGCAACTTAGAAGGGATGGAATAGTAAAAGGGCTAGAAAGGCAGGAGTTTCTATCCTTCTAGCATTTAAAAAGTTCCTTGTCCTAAGCAACCCTCACAAAACATACCTCAAAATCGTATCTTTTCTGTTAGAGATTTTTCCTAGTAACAATTTCAAAATCATAACATTTTCTCCTGAAACAAAGAGTGATGAAAATAAAATGAAAATTTAGGTTACAATATTTTAACACATTGTAATGTATTTTGGAGCTAATCATTCAGATATAAGATGTTGAATAAGTGGTCTAGTGTAATATTAGGCACTAATCAATTACATGTAAAAACCAAATTCATCCCATTATACTGGAGAGAATTCAATTTGATGAAACTTAGCTTCCTGACTTGATTAAAATAAAGTTCAAAATGTAATGAGACAAAATGGAAGTAGTTTAAGTAATAAATGTTTAATTAGAGAATTTTACAGATTATTAACAGCATTCATTTGGCCAAACATCTACACATTTGTAGAATCCTACTGTATATAAAGTGGGAATGTATCAAGTATAGACTATGAAAGTGCAAATAACAAGTCAAGTTTAGAGTAATTTTTTTTTACATTATAAAATTAACTTGTTTACAAAATAGGCTTTGCCAAACTTTATTTCTGAATTGTAAATTCAATGACTGTGTTGTTTTTAAAATATGTACGAAGGAAATACAAATTGGATAATGATCATTTTCATGCTCAGAAGAGAACAGCACAGAAACAAAGGATACTGCACAAGGTGCGAGGAAACCAGAACTCACCACTATCTTCACACGCGGCGCCCTTTCTCACCTTATTGCAGCTTTGCAAGATGTCTTAATGTGATACAAAGACTCTTTCTATTGAAAAATTACAACTTGGTCTAAAAACTGATTGGTGTTGATATTTTTAATCCAAAATAAGTTTGTAAAAAAAATCCTTTAATGGACTATTTCAGTTTAATATACAGTAATACACTGTAGATAAAGTTAGTATTTTCCCCAAATAACTTTAATAGGGATTAATGTCAATGCTTCTAATAATTGGGGAAATAAAAATTAATGTGGACTTGTGACATTAATCCTTGGCATAGGAGCAATTCCCACGTGGTTCTCCCTGGAGAACCGAAGGAATGTCAAATATAATGTCCTAGACATATGAATTTAAAGAATATTTCAAAAGCAGGATTTGAAGAAAAAAAAAAAGTAATCAAAAACCGTAATCACAACTCAGGCAGATATCATCAATACTAATTTAACCTTTTATTCAGCCCAGGACTTGCCTGTATAAACTTGGTACTGAAATTTTGGTATTTGTAGATTTCTGGCAAAACATTAAATGGAGTGTTGCATATCTATTTTGCTTATATTATACTAGTTTTGATAATATGTAAGTAAAACAGCCATTCAGTTTACTCTAGTTTTAATTTACATACTGTACCACTGTATCTTAATTACAACAAAGACCAGTATTTTCTTCACAGTAAGACAATGCTAACTAGGAAGTTGATTTGTTTCAACACTAAACAGTAATCACACAGCAAATGAGTATTGTGCAATAGAACAAACACATTTCAGCATTTGCTAGTTAGGCAAACAGACTGTTTGAACATTTAGTTGTATTATTTACTGTAAAGGCAAGGCCATGGGTGGTTTTATGGAGGTCTTTGCAATTCATAGCATAGTTACTTCAGAAGAGACATTGAAATTTGAATTACTCACTTATTTAACTGGCAACTATCCATTTAGGTTAGGCAAAGGCACGGTAACATGTTGCGCAAGATGTTTTATTGAATTTTTTTAATAATTGTGGGATATACTCTAACTCATGAAAACTCTACTTTTTACTGTTTTATAAAACACTTACCATTAAAAGTAATTGCACCCATTAGTAATTAGAATGCACTGTAAAATTGTGAAACAAAGAACTATGATTGCACTTCCAATAAAGTGTCTCTTAAAATACAGCACCGCTGTTGCTAATCAACTGTATTTTAATTATTAAAATAAACTGTATTTAACAGCAGCATTAGGTTTAGTTAACTTAAGCTACAGGCTACATTTATTTAAATGCAGTCTCCATGGCAACAAAAGCCCCTTAAATTCTGAAATATCATTGCTACCAAGTGGCACCTTTTACTCCTGAAAACGGTGAAACTGCTTTGGAGCACTCTAGGACACAGCACACCTAAACACCTTGTTAGTCAGCGCGCTAGTCAGAGTTTGGCACAACTGGACTGTAAATAGACATAAACATAAATCTTTGATGTGGAAATTAAAAGTAATTACACTGTGGTAGATGTAGTACTAAAGAGAAGCACTGGATACCTCAATTCACACCGCTCAGACAAAAAGGAAGGAAAGAAAGTATGGAAGAGCACAAAAAAGACTGAGGAACTAGATGTTATTAGATCTGTATAAAGTGAACTTCTAAAATGAAGAAAAAAATTTTTTAAAGGAAGAACCACCCAAGGATTAGGGAATAAAACTGTGATTTAAATGTTCAATTTAAGTATTACCAACCTTAGGCTAAATACAGAAGACTGTATTTATTTAGACTGTGGAATATAACATTTTTCATTTGAGTTTCTCTTTCTTTTTCATGCTCTTCTTTATGTCAGCAAAAAAGGGGAAAGCTATCCAATTAAATACAAAAGAAATTCCCTGTAAGGTTAAAATGGAAAATGAAACTACCATTCAAGGGAACTCCTTTCATATTCAATCCTGATGTCAGTGGTTTATAATTGAGTTGGAAATTAAGTGGATTAAAGTTTCCATAATGCATATTCCACCTAGTGTGCCATCTGTACCTGGATTTTGCAGTTCACACTAAATGTACTTCTTCAAGCCAGTCACTTGAAGTTTGAGGTGCTTGACTTGATGTATCTAAACCATCCCCCTTGCTGGCTGCCTCATTATCACTGTTGCCAGTTTGAGACACTGCTTCCCCAGACAGAATATTTTCTTCCAAATGACTTTCTTCTATCTGGTTTCCTCTATTTTCACGTACAACAGCATCTTCAAAAACTGAATCTTCTTCTGGTGGCACCAGTTCCACATCCCTCACACCTTCTGACCCATCTTTGACATAAGGTAGCTGAGAATCGGCACTGATTTCTGTAGTTGCTGGAGGAATCAGGGCAATACTCTGAGGGTTCATGTCGTGAAACCAAGCCATGATATTGCCAAGAAGATTGTCATTGAGGTTGGGGTCCTGGCCAGCTGAGTCAGGATCACTGGATGAGGGAAAGAATTCACTTCTTGCCTCACTGAGAGGGTGTGAACTAAGGGTGTCAGTTGAAAATGGGTCACTTCCTGCTCCTAGTCTTATGAGGCTGTCACCAAGTTCCAAGAGCTCAGAGCTGCTCAATGCAGCTCGAGGGCTATCTGTATTCTTAGGGACTGAGTCCAGCCTGGAAGGTAAAGAAGTGCCTATCGCTCCTAAGGATGCTTCGTTACTGAGGAAGTCTCTAGTTTCTTCATCCACGGCCAGCCCAGACTCTTGCAGTGATAACTGTATTGCAAGGAGTATATTGGGATCATCTTCATCTAAGGAACTCAGAGCCTGAGGCAACAGAAAGTAAAACCATTTAAAACCACTATAAAATGTGAGTAAAGGAAAAGTGATCTAACCCAATGTGGTTTACCTCACTTCCTTTACCATTCAGATCACTGATATTCTATTTATATGGAAGAATTACTTTATCCACTCAAATCTTATAATTTTTCTCCTTGCCCATGTTAAAAGGAAAAAAAAAAACAAGCTTAAGATAAATCTGAAATGCAGGAAGCTTTTTCTGTGGTACATCTTCAAAATAAAGATTTTAGAATGGAAGGAAGAAAAAGAAAAGCAATAAAAATGAGAATAGGAAACGAGGTTAAATAGAAACAGAGCAAAAGCCTGGGTAATGAGGCTGTCCGGGAAGGCTACCTGAAGAGAATCCTGGTTTTCAGAATGGCTGGCAGGGGTGTAGTCACGCAGGGAAGAGCTGTGCAGCACACTCATAGATGCAGAACTTACCACAGAGGTGCCTGGTCTGCGGCTGCTGCCACCTTCTGGGGTATCTGTTTCAAAGCAGGCAGTACCAGAGACAATTGACAAGATTTATTCCTTTGTCCCATGCATCTTTTAGTTTAAACTCTCTTTCAGTGTTGGTGAAAACCTTTGTCCATATCTTCACTTAATTTTTCAGGTATTTAGCATCCATATTTGACTAACCATAAGCTACAATATTAACACTATTATTTCAAAGCCATGTTTTTTCCATCATTTGTTTGTATTATATATAGTTCTATTTATAAAAGTTTAAGTGCTTCAATTCATTCCTCTTTTTTTTCTTAAGCAATAACAAAGATTTTTTCACTTTCGGATTTACTAAAATCTAAAATTGGGGGAATTATAATAATTTGAAGAGCAAATCTTTATTCCCATTTACTGGGACTTATTAATCATCTGCTGATAATATAGTTTGAAGATTTTCACTTAATAATTTAAAATTTAAAGGTTGCATAATTAAAATAATGTATATCTAGTACTAGATATTCTTTCTATTTTAAAGAATGTTCAAAGGAGTGAAGCTAGATATTCCATGAAAAGAACAACACAATAACAGTATCAATTTATTGAGCCCTCACTACTACATATGTTAGATACTGTCTCATTTAACCCTCACAATGAGCCTACAAGTTGGCACTATCATTATTTCTTCTTTACAATGAGGAAATGGGAGCTTAGAGAAATTAAGTGACTTGAGTATAAATTACACAGCTAATACACAGCAGTGATGAGGTATGAATCCACATTTGTCTCACTCCACAGCCCATGTTCTTAAGCCTCCTGTTTTTCTGTATCCTGGGACAACAGAAGCATTTGCACGTTTACTGTATATCTAAATTACAACCTGTTTCACAAACATTTAAATACATCAGCTTAAGAACTTAAATTCAGGGAAACTAAGAGATTAAAACATATTCAACCAAAAAGCTTACCTAAAGTGCTCTCACTTGGCTCTTCAGGGTCTGGAGGATTACTGAGAAGACTGTGCACGTCTCCCCGACGGCGTTGTTGTCTGTGCCTCCTCCGATACTGAAATTCAGCATATTCCTGCATAAACCAAAGGTTATAAAATACAGGAGAGCATGCAACTTTTTATGCAAATAACACACTTTTTTTCCAGGAAAAAAAATGTGTGATTTTATACACATATTATAAAATCACTTGGAAAAAGAAACTTCAAGTTTTGCCATGCCAAGGCACAGAAAAGGTAAAATGGAAAAAGAAAATTGTCAAATAGCCATTATAATTTGCCTAGATAAATTGGGAATACTTGCAAGCCCCAATGCTGGATCATGTCTGGCCTTATTTCATGTCATTTTATTAGTAAGTTAGGATCTTCCTGGAGGTGTGATTTTGAAAAAGTGACCATGATATACGCAACAAAACAAAAACAAAAGAACACAAACTGTTAAGTATTTGCTAGATTTTTGTATTTTCTATCCAGCATGTTATCCTCACAAGCCAAGTCACCAGATTAAAAGAAAAAAGGTCAGTTTTAAAATAGGATGTTGTTTGGCTTCCTTCATATATTAACCAGTATGTGGGGTTATATACAATGCTGGCAGGGGAAATGTGTTCTATTTAGCATATGGGAAGACCACAGATTTTGATAGACGTTCCTGAGTCTATTGTACATTTCCAACAACAATTTAAAGTGGGTCTGCTATTACTAGAGGCCACAGCCTGGGACTACCTGCTACTATTATCTAGGTATAGATTTACTTTTCCACAGTTTAGTGACAGAAAAATAGAAGAGAGGCCAGTATGTCAGTGCAATTTTGAGAATTATAACAGAATCTTTCTGTGATAAACACCAAAGCAATGAGGCTGGTGATTATCCTGGTTACCCGAGAATATTCAGTATGCTTATACTGTGAAAGTACTAGGACTAAGTGAAGACAAGCTTTACATCAAATTTAATATTTACATCATATCATTCTGGTTAAATTTATTTAACTCCATCTGTCTAAGCAGTGAGACTCTAATAGGAAGAGGGAAGCATCCTATCAGGTTAGATACCAATTAATGAAAGATACTACAAGTGCCCCAACAGATCATTTAGATTGTTTGAAACTTCATTCTGAACTGGGACATTATTTCCTCTTTTCCTAGAGGCCCCTGATCTCAAACAGGATGACTTGTTATGTGTCAATATTGCTTACTGGACAAACATGGCATGAAAAGTTTATTTCAATTCAAGATTTATATTTAGGGACAATTTGTTTACTTTGTAGACTTGATGGTACAAATTTACTCTCAAACTATTACTGACCACTGAATATACATATTTTCAATTTAAAAAAACAAAATGATTTTTAAAAAAACTACAAAAGAAACTTGCTATATTTATAATTATTTTGCTAGAAAACTCAAGTGACATTCTTTCTCAATGGAATGGGCTTAAAATACTGTTTCCATAAACTTAAATTCATCTGAAATTTCCAAGAATTCCTAAAATCTTCAACTAAGCATATGAAAAAGTTTTAGTCAGGAGACTTCAAATCATTTGAGTTCTATGGCTACAAAGTAGACTGAAAAGTTCTAGGATCTGTAGGGGAAAAAATCCACTTGATAGACCTTTTTTTTTTAAATAACAGTTACAATTTACTGAGCGCCAATTTTTGTCAGTGACTTATCTAGATGCCTTAATCCTTCTAGAATTCCTGTGGGGTAGGTATCACCTCTGTTATATTAATAAAGAGGAGAAATTAAGGAAGAATACAGCTTAAGGTCTAATAAATTACAGAGCTAAAACTTACTTGAATCCAGGTATTGCTCAGACTTTAAGACTATGCTCTTTCCCCTGGGCTCCACTGCCTTTAAAGTGGTACAAAACAAATATTTATGCTGGCTACTAATTCAATCCCTTAAGATGTAATTTAACTTTATTGAAAAAAAGGTAAATTCAACAAAAAGTCTCTTGGAGTTTGGCAAAATTAATATTTTCAGAGTCCATATTAATGTAAAGAACTAATGCTTTTAGATATTGTTTTGGCAAGCCACTTGAAATTCAGCCATACACATACAGAATGTGAAAGTTTCACAGTCTTAAGATTTGCAATTTACATAAAAACTTGCTGTTTCAGTGGGCTAAAGACTGAAAAAAAAGAACAATAAAAGTGAATTACATAATTTTTGTAAAATTTATCAATTCATAAAAAATAAATTTAAGGAGGAAATGTTATTTACACTTTTGACAATTTTCAATTTCTCGAGAAAAGAGCTCAATAATTCTATACATAAATATTCATGTGTGAGGTGGCAAGCCTTCCTATTCTTTTTAAAATGAAGCTAATACAGTCATATGGGTAAGGTATCAAATATTCAATGTCAAATATTTCAGCATTCCTAA
Source organism: Myrmecophaga tridactyla (assembly GCA_004026745.1). Lineage (NCBI taxonomy): Eukaryota > Metazoa > Chordata > Mammalia > Pilosa > Myrmecophagidae > Myrmecophaga > Myrmecophaga tridactyla. The sequence goes on from PVIY010028282.1 coordinate 20,507, forward strand.
GGTCATTGTCAGAGCTGAAGCTGCAAGATGGTGCATACACGATTGTGAATACACTGGTTTTATTTTTGCTAAATTGTTTTTCTACCTTGAAATACAGACATTTTAATACTTTTTTTTTTTTTACTAAGGCTTCTTATTTATTTCTCTTTTTAGGTGGAAACTTACCACAATATACCCAAAGGTATGATTGTATTATAACATAGAAATAATAAGATTAGGTTAAAAAAAAAGATTCATAATTTGCTTTATAATTTAAATTTCATTAACATTAATTTTTTTAATTTACTTAGAATTTCTGTATCAGAGCTGTAAGCACAATTTTTTTTGCCTCAAGTCAATATTTTCTTAGATATATCTACTATACAGAAGACTACAAGGTGATTGCAAGTATCCTCAGCAGATGTAAAGAGTAAGGATCTGATTTAAATAAGCCACAGTCATTTCTGGATAACAATCAATTTCGCTATCTTTCAGTTGCAGAAAACAAATGACCTATAAATGATAAACAAAGGTTTGATCATTTACACTGCTCCCCTCCAACAAATTATGGGAAAAGGTTATTATAATATAAAGATTCAATGGTCTGTTGTCTTATAAAAAGCAAGGAAGTATGCAGAAGTAGAACAGCGAAACCCATTTCAAATTGGACTCAACAATGACAGTGGTAATTTAAATTTCAGAAAAGAGCAATATATGAAGATTTTAACTCTATCTTATTTTTATTTTGCAGATACATTATAGCAGGCTATTTGCATTGCTAGTATTTCAGATCTTCTGTATTTGAAATTATTAAAAATGGTATATCAACAGCAAAAAAAAACCAAAACGGTAGTGTGAAAGTCTTAAAGGAAAGTAGAATGCAACTAAGAAACACGTTTCCTTCTGCATAAACACTGTTAATGTTAAGTTTCTGCCCTAGTAATTAATTATAAATCTATTCTCTCAGGTTGTTGGAATAACTTAAAAAAAAAACCAACTTGTTTATTTAGACTTTTAATAGACTCATACTGAAACAATATTATAACTAGAAATACATTTCTAACAAATAAAATTACTATCTCCATTAATAAATTAGAATGTATTTTCTAAGAAAATATGCTGTAATTTGCCTTAATTCTGGTTTTTCAGTGATCAAAAACAATAAAAGGGGGATGTCTTTAATAATGATACGAATCCAATATGTAAATAGGTACATGTAGGCGCTGCTGAGACATTTTGTAGCAAAATCAAGAGATAGTATTGCTGACAATCTAAGTAGGATTTAAAATAGATGAGGGCACAAATGCAAGCAGAATTGCATTAAGAAAAAACACAATAAAAAAAACCCACAAAGCAATTACCTCAGGTGATGCAAATCCTAAATATTCCCAATCCCATGTTCCACCAGCAAAGCTACAAAGAAATTAGACATACCATTTGATTTATTATTAGTACTACAAAGGACAAACAATCAGACCCTTGCCCTCTGAACACTAGGTTTTAACTCCTCTGCTTGGAACTTGCTTAAACAAGTAGACTATTAAAATACAATTAAAATGTTAACTTCATTGTCTTTCAAATTCTGAACTGTTTTATGTTTGTGTGAAATGATGGAAAAAAGTCACCATGTTATTAGAAAATATTTTATGATCACTTCTATTTTTATAAATATTTGACTTATATAAAATGTCTAATTATAAGAAAAATATGCTTCAATTTATAATGGTAAAAGCAGTTTAAGTATCTGAAGTAAGACAGCTAAAACTCAATACCTTTTTAATGGATGAATTTAGATCACTTAAACTTTCTAATGTCAAATTTCTAATGTCAAATTTCAAATGTTTTCACACTCTCTTACTCCATAAAGACAGATACTATAACAAATTTGCAAGGTTTTCAAATTTTACATCATAAAATATTTATGGCTACCATATCACTACATTTATTAATTATTTGAAATGACGCATAAGGATCATTAAATGATGACTTCACCTGAAGTGTGAAATGAACCTAGCCCAATTTAGTCTGAGGAACAACCTAATGACAAACTAAAAATAACATGGAAAATAAAAACAGTCCTGGGGGAGATCATCAAAAAGAAGTTAACTTTCATTAGGTATCTGTGTCCTAGGTTTAAGTAAATACTAAGAATCTGAACTCTGGTTGGATGAAAAAGAAAACTACTGGCATTTGTGGCTGAAGCTAGGATGATTTTCACAGTGTGCATCCTTTTTACCTGCGCCTTGGAGCTTCTGGTGAGTCTGCAGGAGCAACTCCCCGAGCCACAGATGCCAGGAACTCCTGCCTCTTCTGCTGAACAAGGCATGCCGCCTTGATGATCTTGTGGCGGGGTGTGCGAAGGTAAGGCCTATTGACTTTTTGCGCAAGGTCTTCAGTGACCATCTCTAGGTCTGTCTATGGGTAGAAAAGAGAGATAAAAAGAGATTACAGGATAAGGGAGTTAGTCAATAGCAAATAGAGAGAGACTTTGGTTTCTCAGTAAAATTTGATTCTCAGGAGTCAGAAATTAACTCAAATTTTTAGGTAACTTCCTATTTAATATATATTTTCTACTTTGCACATTTTTTCATAGGTTTTGTAAGAGAAGAGTCCGATGAGAAATCATCTTCAATTCAGGAAAACAGAACTCTTTGATTGGCATTTATAGCAACACAGTTTGTAAAGATAACAAGGAAGTAGTGATATAGCAGTTATCTACTAGGGATTCAGAATTTACTTATGTGAAAAAACTAATAAATTTCAAGGCATATGACAGTAGGATGTAGACAATATATAAATGTTGAAGGAATTCCAGGCAAGGCAAGACCACAGTAACTTAGTGTCAGTTCTAGAAGGTTTCATGGAGAAAACAAATATTGAGCCTTGAAAGAAAAGTAAGATATAAATTAGTAGAGGGAAGTTCAAAGGGATGGTATAAAAACTGGCAAGAAGATAAAGTTGTGTGGTTTCAAAAAAAAAAAAGAGGACTGTATAGTGACAATGATTAGGGGTAGTTTTGTCAGGTGTTTTTGAATTTTTAAATACTTTAACTTTTTGAGTTATACAACAAAGAAATAAATGCTGTAGGAAATGTCTGCATAGATCAGAACTCACTCAGACCTGCAGAATGACAAATTTAAAAAGACAATTTCATTTTATTACTGGTAATGTTTCCTTTATTTAAAAACCACTCTAAAAATGAAATCAAAATTGTTTACTAATTACATCCAATTAAGATAACATTTAGTTATGTGGTATAGCTGAAAAAGGGGAAAATATGTTTTTCATAATGCTACCATTTAAAATTATTTTAAAAAGAGCTATCTTACCTGCATGAGTTCAAATATTTCTTTTTTTGTGCTTTTAGGTTCTAAGAAAAATCCATATGGATAAGAACACTTGAGAATGCGCCGTGTTTTTAAGAGCACATGAACTGCATCTTCAATGAAAGTGGTATCTGGACAGCCTCCTTCAGCTACAAAGGAATTCAGGCACAGTGATATTTATTTTGTAAATGCCCTTGTAAAATTAATTAAGCAACTATGTTTTCTTAAAAGAAAAGAAAGAAGGACTCCTAGAACAAACTATGTGAAATAGGTGTATGATAGTACTTATGGAACCTAGACTAAAAACCTAGATACACACTCATGCTTGACAATGTGCTTTTAAAAATGAAGCACATGCTGCAGTGGGTCAGAGACACTGATGGTAGATGAAGGAATGCATACATGGATCCTGGATTCTGTTCTTAAACAAAGCTAGCTTTAGGTCAACCCAAAAGTTTCACGCTTTTCCAAGTTTTTCGCATTATTGCTATGGGAACTTTGCTACTTAAGAATTAGAACAAATACCTTGCTAAATTGCTTGTTATGAAAAAAGTCTAATTATTATTATGTCACTGCAAAAACAACATCGTAAGGAAAAAAGATACATTTTGGGGAAAAAATGGAGAACTAAGGCTAGTAAATAAAGACTTCAGGGAGAGAGAAGAAAAAAAGGGAGAGAGAATGAGAAAGAGGGAGGGAGAAATTGCCTTAATCTCATTATATTATTATAACATTCTAGCTTTTTCTTTAACTGCAAGTAAGTAAGCAGTAGCATCTAAATTCACAAGCACTGCTGGCAATCAGATGATTCTGAATGCCTGCAAAAAAAAAAAATTGCATGTGTAATGTACACACACTGGTTTACAGGTAACACCAAAATTTCTGAATGCACTGAGTCCCTAGTGGAGGTTTCTGAACTAAGATGTAAAAAAAAAGGGAAAAAACAAACAATCAAAACAAGCAACCACCCTCCCATTATAATATGTGTGAGAAGTGTGTAGAGTTTCGTTTCATCCTTTCTAGTCCTTAAATGTTTAAATTCTTTTTCACATTTTTAACACCTTCACATCTTACTGTCCTGTCTAGAACCCTTATTACGTTGAAAAGCAGCAGTAATTCACATCTACAAATTTTCATTGAGTGTTTATATGTGTCAGGTATTTTCTGAGCCTTGGGAATATATCAGTGCTGAAACACACAAAAATCCCTGCTGAAGAAGTATAGAAAAGAACTAGGGAGGAATTTTTCCTTTTATCTTTTACTTCAAGACTTTTTAATTAACGAGATACATTTTGTCATTAATAATGTCTAAGAGTAAACTGCTATTGACATATTTTTCCCCACTCTAATTTATTTAATGACAATTACGGACTTAATTAGGTAATTTATCCTAATGAAAAGGGTGATATAACTCATTGTTATAAATGGGACAAATACAAGTAGGATTAACCACATTTTTAGGCTTAACACAGACCTTTATGTATGTTATGATCATTTTAAAAATGTGACTTTTAAAAACAAATACATCAGAACCTGTACTATGTATGGTTGTTGTGGGATATTAAATTCTAATGATATAACCAATATACAATACATCTTTAGGAATGTTCTTTTCGAACTTCCAATTTAGGACTCATATACTTTGACCCTAAACATCCATTACCAGGGAGATGACTTCTACAAAAAGTGTACCTGACTTCCACTCCACTAAGCATTCTGCTAAATTTTCTTAAGAATCTTTGGATATTCAATTACAAGAAAATACGGCAGCATGTGTATTTTGCTTCTTTGCCTAGGTCAGGGATCCTATGAGGGTCTATTTACTTTTTCCAATACTGTAGAGCATCAACAATGACACAGAGTAAGCAAAATCACGATGAGTATTCATCTGGTACTAGCATGGGCTGCACTAAGATAAGAGGAGCAGGTTAGTTAAGCCAGGTGGAAAATTCAACCACAGAGACCTCATATACTACTAAGTTACACTCAGGGCTTCAGAGAACTCAAATGGTAACAGAATGGACTAATGGGGATAATGTATTCTTTAAAGGCCTAAACTCCAACCAGCAAAGTAAGTTAAGTTTGGAAGAATATTTTACTTTAATTACCACACAAACCACTTAAAACTTACTTTCTTTGAGGGCTCTACTCAATTGCTCCATCTTTTCTTTGGCTGTTTTAAGAAGGCGTTGTTCTAACTAAAGGAACAGAAATAAATAATTTAAACCACTCTCTTAATTTACAACAGTGTAATTCAATTAATTTGAAGCGGTGGTTTGGGACATACCTGATAGCTATGTTCATGGTTTTTAAATCTTGTGTAATAGTGCATAAATCTGTCAAGTTCCTGAAATCGTTTGTGTTTTTTCTCAGCCTAGGAAACAAAAGTCCATAAATGACTTTTATAAAGACTATGAGCTATTACATTTTTTTTTAAGTCATTACAGAAGCAGGCTGAGACATATAAACTTTTCTTACCTTCACCAAAATAAAAAAAAAGAGAAACTTCTTTAAAAAATTAGCTCTCAAATTTACAGAGCCGTTTTATTTAAATTAAAGTCTACTCTAAATTGTATTCTATTTGATACATCATTAAGAGGAAGATAGGAAAAGAAATGCAAAATATTTTCAACGCATTAAGTGGCTTAGACAGAGGTCTTGGCTTCAATAATTCTCTTTACCTCGACAGTCATTTCCTTGGATTGCTCCTCCACATGCTGAATAACTTCATATCGAGTACATCTGTAATAACCTCCAGTGGAAGAACTGTGTTTTTTCCATTCTTCTAGGCAGATCCAGCAAAAGTCATACTTGCACTTTTGAAAGAAAACATATATGCAAACATCTCCCCACGTTAACATACAAAGTATTTTCTACTTTGAAGTCAACCAATTTGTAGAGATTAAACAATTCAGCCTGTGTAAACAGAAAGGATTCTTCTCAAAGAGAAGTTCTCTTTCTCTTGTTTCCTCTGGAAACCTTATCCTCACTCCGGAAAGATGTGAGGATAATTAAAAATTACTGCTTATAAGGAAAAATTAAAATATAGATGATAATATTACAAACTTAATACAAGGAATTATTGAAATATATCAATAGGATATTCTTTCCAAATAATAAAAATACATATTGACAAAAGGTTTTTTTTCTAGTGCATGGTAATTTTACATTGGTCTATGAATCTCCATCACCCTAAACTTTGGGAACATGCAACAAATTGGTTTTGAAACTGCAAATAAGTTTTAAAGGCTCTAGATAGAGGAGTTGACATAAAGCCTGTTTCCCACTTTCTTCTTTTAGAATTATGGATTTGAGTCAGAAGGACATTCCGTGTTTATAAAGGAATTCTCCACATTTTCTTCTGGCCTTTTTATGGTTATTTAAAAAAAACAAAACAAAAACATTTAAACCTTTGAGTTAATTTATCTGAGTATACAGTATTCGGCATGAGTTTCCAGAAATGGTTTAAATCACATGGAAACAATCACTTCTTTAAGGATCTGGTAAAATTTCACTGTGAAACTATCAATGCCTATTGCAGTATTATGGTGATTATCTTTGAAAATTATTTCTCTTTCTTTTATAGAAATGGGTTTGTTTGAATACTCCTTTAGGGTCAATTTTATTAAATTATATTTTCTTAGAAAATTAATCCATTTCACCCAAGTTCAAATTTATCTGCACAAGCTGAATAAAGTTATTGCTTATTCTTTTAACGCATCCCCTTAGCCCTTATAGTATATATTTGAATTCTTCCAGCCCAGTTTTTCTTGATTATGGTTAGCTTAATAGTTTATTTATTTTATTGTTTTCTTCAGCAAATCACTTCTTGATTTAACTATTAGTTGTATATTTTCCAGATTTTAACTTAGTTTTTTTAAATGTTTCATCATAGTTTTCTTCAAGTTTATTTTATTTTTATAATTTTTGAGTCAGATGCTTACTGCACTTCTTTATATTCCTTTAACTATATAAAGTTATATATATATATAAAGTTAACTATATAAGGTTATGCATATTCCTGAGCATTACTTTAGTTATAGCCCTCAGGTTCTGTTAATATTAATATTTTCGTTGTCCTTATTTTCTAGAAATTCTGTAATTTTCATTTTATTTCCTTTTTGACTCAAGAGTTGTTCCATGGGTACTTGAAAAGACAGAAAGTCCCTATTTTTAGGATACAAAGTTTGAATATATAGCAACTACCTTAGTAATTATGGTATTTCAGTCTTCTATAGCCTTTCTTACTTTTTTTGTCTATCTGTTATATTATGGACGGAGAATCCAATTTAAGTCCCCATACTCATATATTCCTTTACAATGTATATTTAATAAATTATGGACTTATTTCAAAGGTATGTAAGTATGTAAGCTCTTTTCCTGCCTAATACAAGCAGACTTATACTGCCTGATTTTATACAAGTACCCTTCAATATAGCTTTACTGCTATCTTAAAATGAGTGGTAAAACTTTCTCCAAGACAGCCCAAGTTTTATAATCTATGATGAGAAAAACAATATAGAACTTTAGTGATTTTTATTATTTAGTTGTGACATATAGTTTTATATGGAGTCCGATAAAGGAAACTACTGTAAGCTATTTAAAATGTCAAATTTAAATAATAGCCTGAAAAGTATATCTAAAGGGAAATGAATAGAATAATGAGTGTTTTTAAAATAAATTTCTCTTCATAGGACCATTTTTTTCATTCTTTAGAAATGTTTAGCACATTTGATCCAGAAAGTAATACTGTATACTGAATGATAATCCCCAAGAGGTATTAATGTCCATTATGATTGAATCAATGTGTTACACCATGGGTTCAACTATACATGACATGCTCTACCTTCAAATAAAAAACAAACAAAATCTAAGAATATAAAATTTTGTCCTAGACAAAAGGTTATTACCTTCTAGATGAATCCTCCTCTGTGCCATAATTTGCAGTACCAGAACTAATAAAAAAAACTACTTTTCAGTTTCTTTTTGTTCAAGGCAAACACTACAGATGCTATATTAAACAAAACAACTACATTTATATAGTACGTAAGTAAATGCTTCTTAAAATGCAATAGAAGCTACTGTCTCAAATATTCGGGACTCGCAAGTCAATAGGTCAAGCCCTTGATCTTGAAGCTTGTTCTTGTGAAGCTTATTTATGTAGCAAAGATGCTAAGCCTACCTATAGTAATGTCTAAGAGTTACTTACAGAAAACCTCTTTTGTTGCTCAGATGTTTTTTGTTTCTCGCTCTAAGCCCAACTCTGTAAGTAAAATCATTACCCTCCCCGCTATGTGGGATATAACATCCCACATGTGGGGTGAAAGTCTTCTGGCAACATGGGACATGACTCCCAGGGATGAGCCTGGTCATGGTACCATGGAATCAACATGCCTTCCTGACCAAAAGGGGGAAAAGAATTATAACAAAGTATCAGTGGCTGAGAGAGTTCAAATAGTTGAGAGCTACTCTGGAGGCTACTCTTGCACAAGCTTCAGCTAGATATTGCTAATTACGAGGGCTTGGCAAACCCCAACCAAAACCATTCCTGCCAACCCTAAAACACTAGAGCTTTATCTGAGATTCTACAAAGGTTCCGTGTACCATGATTACTTTCCAGAACACTACAACCTCCAGATGGGTTCTTAGGCCAGATAAGTCCTGAAACCCAGAGGGGCTAGCCTCTTCTGAACATCAACTAGTTTCATTCCCCATCCCATATTATTGAGGCCCTTTACAACATGAGAAAGTTGTAATGGAAATGGCCCAAATACCCCTAAAGATTGGGAGAAAGATCAAAGGAGAAGGTGGACTTAAACAGAAAAGCTAGGATTTAACAAATGAGTATGGCTGCTGACTCGTTACATTGATATTTCTTTTAGTCTCCAGTGGCTTGGAGCAACTAGAAGGAAAAACCTAAAATTGTGGAACTGCAATCCATACCAAACTCTGAAATCTGTTCCATAACTAATTGTTGTGGTGTGCTTTGAAATTTATTGCTTTTTATAGTATACGTTATTTTTCACAATTAAAAAAAAAGAAAAAATGCAATAGAAGCTTATGTGACATCTGTTTAAAATGGATTGCTTTATATCATTAGTCTAATTTATGAAAATATTCATTCACTCAGTACATATTTATCAAGTACCTACTACACTGGTAGGTGTTGTGAAGGAAATTAAGGCAATATTGGATAACAGTAGATAACTGTAGATTTTTATGCTCAATTTATAATTTCTTTAAATGCCTAGGTATTTCATATCAGATTTTCCAAGAAAAAACTAATATGGATGTTGGAGATATGATCACAGATAGATATAATAATTTTGGTCCAATTTTCAGCTGAATTAATAAGTGCTTTTGAGTATTCTACTCAGAACACTATACTAAGTTTTTCTTTTTGTGTTTAGAATATCATTACTACTGCTTTATAAATTCATTTATGTTAATTTTACAGGAGTTTAGACTTGTAAAACTCATCTGGGAACTACTATTTTTTTTGAGTCATAATAATGATTATGAAGCTTCAAGGTTAAAAATCAAGTAATACATAAAAAGAAGATAGTGATACATTTTATTAGAACCTTCTTAATTAGTTGGGTTTCTTTAATATCCTAAATTAGAAAATTTACAATATTCTTTCATAATTTAAAATATGTTTTATATAGAGATTACACTTCTAACGAGAATTAAAAAAATTGGAATACCATTACAATTTCAAAAGAGAAATATTTATAAATATAGGCAGGGTTTATAAAATGTAACCTAATTCCAAAATATTTGTTTTAAAACATGTTAGTTTCTTTCTATGCAACCAAGTGTACAGGGGTATACTGTATCTAGCCTTCAGTCCCCTAACAGTAATTATTTATATTTAATAGTTATGTTTTAACCAAAAGATCTTTGTTGCATTTCCACTTTCAATATAGTAATGGATTACTTATTTCATTTGTGGTTTCACTGGCAGACATAATATCTGGCCACAGCTCTATGTACCTGCAATATTAGTTTGCAAAGGTAGTTAAGACACCAAGATTTAGATTTGTACTTAGGGAGACTGCCTGGGGGTCTGGCTTGTGTCTTCAGTAAAGGCTGCATATTTCAAAACCGGCTTTGTAAGAGATTTCTATGGGTGAGTTTTTGACAGGAGTACAGCTAATAACAAGGTAGTGCTTTGTTTGTCATTTGCTATTTTTATGTGTACACACATAAAACTCTCTCAGGACCCTCACTGGGAAGATGACTGGCAAGGAACGATTCAAGCATTATTGGATGTTCTGGCCAAATACCACTGAATGTAAAATTTAATAATATGAATTAACACTTACATCACTGAAAAAAGAATGAAATCTCCTAGAACCCATCTGAAAACCAACAAGACTTCAATGATTATAACATTTCCTCTTTTGGATTAAATAAAAATCTAACTGCAAAGCATGCAAAATCCTCTTTTGACTTCTTACCTTAGCACACTGCATGTGATTGCAGCCCTCATTCTTCTGTATCGGAGACTTACAGTTAGCACAGGGCTTGGAGTTAGTTAACAACCATAGGCAGTTGGCAGCATCCTCATAAGCTTCACTAACTCCCACAACTTTGAGTATTAAGCACAAACACAAAAATAAATGATTTAGTATACAACTTCAGGAAGAAAAAAAAAACCTCAAACTTTTCTTTGCATATGTATGGCCTCTCAATTTTAATCATGCATTTATTTTCCTGTTAGGGTCTATGGCAAAGTTTTTAAACTGCTTCATTGTGAATAGCATAATTACAAGATAAGGAGCTATATTCCAAAATTTCCATCTATGAAACCAGGTTTGAAGGAGATTTCTTCCTAAACTTGCATTCAATTAAACAAGGGAAGAAAACAAACAAAAGCATTTCTTTCTATTTAAAATAACTATTACATCAAAGTAATTATAAAGAATGGATATTTTAGACAATAATTTCTTAAACAGGCCACTTGCAAATATAAAAAATTCTCCACCATAGTGAAAAGCATGAAAACTACATAGAAATATCAACATTTTTCATCCATAATTGGATAAACTTAAAATGAATTGAATACAACATGTCTAAAACTAAACATCAGCATTTCCCCCAGACTTGCTCCTCTCACTGTCTTGGTAAATTTATGATCATCTACCCAGAGTCAATCTAAGAAGCGTACAATCTAGGATACTCTCCTCTTTCCCTTATGCGTGGCATTCCATTGATTCTATTTCTTCCTCTCTGGTATCTGCATCCTCTCCATTCCTAGTTCTTAATTGCTTTTGTTCTGGTCCTCCGTGCCTCTTACTGGGACTATAAAAATATAGAAAGCCAACCTATCTCCCCGGCTCCTTCTCCCTCCCACCTCCAGTATATTGCTAGAAAAGTGATCTTTAAAAAATACACATCTACTTATAATTACTCACCATTGCTTCAAGATAAAATCAAATTCCTTTAGCAAAGAATACACAGCTCTTCATAATTTAGCCCCAGTGTACTCTTCAAGCTAGTTCCCCACACCAACCTTATACTCATTGTCATCTTAAACTTGATTTATTCTACTATGACATTTGCATTCCTAAATAATGCCATGGTGTTTTAAGAGTCTAAATTTTACAAATTTACATTCTATAGACTTCTTCCCCAGTAGAGAAAAGGAACTTAGGAGGTAGACAAGAGTATTGGATGGACAATTGAAAAAATTATATGTCAGTAATAAAGCTTGTTTTGTTTTGTTGTCTAGCTCAAAGTGTACTGGAAGAGAGGTTAGAAAAGCCATTTTAGAGTCACTGAAAGTAGCCTATTGAATTAAGGCCCTTATTGCATGCAGGCACTCTCAGAAAGGTTGGCTGAGGGGTTTAGCCCTACAGTCCAAATGCAGGGGAGAAATCAGACCCTATGAGTTTTGAAGTTTAAAAGCAAAGGTTACTCAACTCCTGGTAATAAGTCACTAGAGGGAAGAAGGAAAAGGATTGGACTGCCCCCTGGGAAATGGCTCTGCATATTAGCATTAAGAGTGGCCCTTTTTTTTATTTTTTATTTTTTTTAAAACTTTTTTTATTAATTAAAAAAAATTTAACAAAAAAACATTAAGGTATCATTCCATTCTACATATACAATCAGTAATTCTTAATATTATCACACAGTTGCATATTCATCATTTCTTAGAACATTTGCATCGATTTAGAAAAGGAAATAAAAAGACAACAGAAAAAGAAATAAAACGATAATAGAGAAAAAAAAGATTATACATACCATACCCCTTACCCCTCGCTTTCCTTTACCACTAGCATTTCAAACTGAATTTATTTTAACATTTGTTCCCCCTATTATTTATTTTTATTCCATATGTTCTACTCTTCTGTTGATATAGTAGCTAAAAGGGGCATCAGACACAAGGTTTTCACATTCACAGAGTCTCATTGTGAAAGCTATATCATTGTTCAATCATCATCAAGAAACATGGCTACTGGAACACAGCT